>JACBKR010006567.1:0-11876 GCA_014218235.1 Colocasia esculenta
TTTTGACTTACTCCCCCATAAATATGCATGAAATTCATTGCATTTTCAAAAACATTTTTGCACTTTTTTAAATTTACTCCCCCTTAATATGTGCATGGAATGAAAAATCTAGTAAGCAATTCACACATGATTATGCACACCATTAGCTTTAAGCATAACATGACTTTTGGTACTTGGCGGAGTATTTTACTCACGCATAATGAAAGTTTCCAAACAAGCATAGCTTGTTTTTTCACATGTCATCATTTAATATACCAAAAAGTCAAAGCAGTTGATATGCACGTAGAATCATGGGCACAGTTAAGCAAGCATGATAACACAAACATGATTCCAATTGTTATGACACAAAGTTCATTGTTGGGAGTACCATTGAAACACATTTCTCATTTTTCAGATAAAAAAAATTAAACATTCACTTCAATTCAGGCAATTCAAATTTGAAATGATAAAGAAGTTTTACCTGAAAGGACTTCAATTGCTTTTCAAAATTTTACATGTGTTCTCCAATCATTCCTTGCCTTGCACAGCCAATATCTTGAATCCATTTACAATGTATGGCTGCAAGACTCCTCAGCTTGCTGATCAAGCTGGTTTTGGGACCCACACTTACTTGGGTCCTACAATGAAGTCATGTTAGTGTGCAATAAAGATTTTTGAATCCAAAATGATTTTATTTTTGATATAGATGCATTTCTTTCATTGATAGAACTATGAGCAGAATTAGTTCCAGATTTTCTTTTTGCCTTGCTCAATGCATCTATGTTTTCATGAAGTTTTCTAATTTTTGGATTTTTAATATACAGAAACAGATTGATTTTTGCAACATTTCTATGCCTATACACATGGAATTTCTGAACATTTTCAGTATGAACATGATATTTATTCCTATGTGTATGAGCATATGCATTAGACTGAAATTTCTGAGCATGCACAACAAAATCATTTCTGTACCAACATCCCTAGAAATATGACCAATTTATAATAATGAAAGCATTGGACTGATTTGGCATGTTTATTGAAATTTTAATTTCTATTCCAGCCAGCAATGTTGGCAAGATGACCAGGTTTATTACAGTTAAAGCAAATGAGAGCATTTTTTACCTTGTACTTACCTTGGCATGTGGCATTTGCTGGAATCTCCTTTTCATATGAGGAGGCTTACCATGAGGAGAAGGAGGTACCTTTTGGTGGCTCTTGGCATGATGTGAATTTGGAGTTTGCCTTGGAGCTTTTTGAACTGATGGAGAAGGTAGATGAATCTTCTTGATAGTAGCATTCTCCTTTTTCTCTTTCTGTTTCTGAACAAGAACTTTCACTAGTTTTTCATTAGAATTAGCAGAGTTCTTGTTTGCAACAGCTTTAACAATTTTAATTTTGTTTTATTTTCATTTTTCTTATCTCTCACAGAAGCAAGACTGTGTTTTTAGTATTTTTCAATTCATGTCCGAGCTTCTGTTTTTTAGCTTTTAATGCAACAACTTCTTTTTCTGAATTTTGAAGTTTATTTAGCATGACATCCAAATCATTTTTTATCTTGTTCTTTTCATTTTCAAATTGAGCAGCAATTTTTTTTCCAAATCAGAATTTTATTACTTAAATTGCTACAATCATTGTTCAATGGTTTGTCATTCAACAAGCATTCAATCTTCCTCTTTAAGTGATGATTTTCTTCAACAAGTTGTTTGCATCTCTCATTTATTTGATGATCATGAGCCATGTTAGAAATCTGTTTGTTTAATTGATCATTATCAAATTTGAAGTTTTCATTGAGATCAATCAATTTTCCATTTTCATTTTCCAGATCAATAACTTTTGATTTCAATAGCTCATGGTTTTCTTTAAATCCATTCAGTTTAGTTTCACAGATTTGGACTTCATCTTCCAAATTCTCTTTCTCAGATTTAATTTTTCAACTTCATTTTTCAAATTCTCATTTTCTTCTGAAAAATCTTTATCATTGTTTTGGAGCAATTCAAGTGTTTTTGTTAATTTTCAATTTCTTTATGACAATGTTTTAAACTCTTTTTCAAATCTTTATTCTTAGTGTTCAGCTTTGCATTAAGATTTTATATCTTCTCACAGAACTCAACCAATTCAGCATAAGACATGCCTTCATCTGCATCAGAATCAGAATTAGAATTCATAAATGGATCTGGAATAGATTTACCTGATCTTGTAGACCCACTTGAACTCTTGTTTTCTGGAGAGGATGCAGAATGCTCTGAGCTCTTGGAATGTGCAGTTAGAGCCAAAGTCTTTTGAATTGTTGATTTTCTGGATTCGTTGAAGCTCTTCTTTGACATTAAGTGCTTGTGAATTTCTTTTGCTCCTTTTCTTTGTGAATCCTTTCCATCACTGCTGTTGGCCATAAAGCATAACTCCTCATTTTCTGAACTTGAAGAGTTCTCTTCTTCATCCTCACATTGGTCTTCATCCGACCAAGTTGCAATCATGGCTTTTGCTTCTTCAATTTGTGTTCTTCTTGTATTTATCCTTTTTGATCTCAGGACACTCACCTTTCATGTGTCTTATCTTATTGTACCTGTAGCAAACAATATCTTCATCAGTTTTTTGATTTCTGCTAGCATTAAATTTGAAGAAGAAGCATTCCTTTTACTAGAAGAATATTTTTTCTTTCCATTGAATTTTCCTCTTCTTGATTTTAAAATTTTTCTGATTGTCTAGTCATGATGTCAAGTTTATCCTCATTAGACTCAGACTCATCAGAACTTGATGTTTCTTGATTTTTCTCTTTGTTGCTTGATGAAGCCTTAAGTGCTACTGGTTTAGCCTTAAGCATGTGTTCTTCATTTCTCTTCAGATTTATTTCATAAGTCATTAAAGATCCTATGAGTTCATCCAAAGAGATTTTGGATACATCCTTAGAATCTTCAATTACTGTGGCCTTAGTGTGCCAAATTGAAGATAGAGAGCGCAAGATTTTCTTACCAAGTCAGCATCTGTATAATCCTTACCTAAAGCCTTCAGCCCATTCACAATGATCATAAACCTAGCAAATATTTCAGAAATTGTCTCATCAGATTTCATCATAAACAGTTCTACTCAGAAACAAGAATGTTAGCTTTGGTTTCTTTTACTTGGGATGTTCCCTCATAGAGTAGCTCAAGCTTATCCCACATCTCTTGGCAGATTTGCACATAGAGATTCTTGAGTACTCCTTAGGGTGGACTGCACATTGATCATATTCATGGCACTATAGTTCAAGGTAGCCCTTCGAATCTGTTCCTTGGTCCAGGTTTCTTCCTCTCCCTGGTTCTCATAGGGACCTACCTCGACTACTTTCCAGATTTCATAGTTTTGGGCTCTAAGGAAGACTTGCATTCTATTCTTCCAATAGGAGTAGTCAGTCCCATTGAAGAAGGGTGCCTATTAATGGAATGACCCTCAGCTATAAATCCTCTGAATCCATGAATCAAAATGAGATATGAAAGGGCAAGCAAACAATTCAAGTAATTAACACAGAGATCAAACAGAAGCAATCAAATCAGATCAGAAACAGATATTAACCCGCTTTGATACCAATTGTTAGGATCGGATGGTGGATGGATCAGATCTAGAAGGGGGGGTTGAATAGATCTAACACCAATTAACGCGGAAGCTTAAGCAATTTAAATTACTTCGAATCAGAGATCAATTCACCCAAACAATTTACTGATCTGAAGTGTGATTAGTGTGTGTGAGCAATAGATTAGTAGTGTGAACGAAATCCCTATGCATGCATCTAGCGAAATACAAAGTCAACCACAATTCAAACCATTGCACAGAGGATTTTTAGGTGGTTCGGAAATCACCTCCAGTGACTCCTACGTCCACCCCTCACACAGTGAGGCCACACTACTCAAAACCTTGAGTACAACACACACTGGAGCACGACGACTCCAAACACCCTTGAGCACGACGACTCAAGAAACAACCGGAGCACGACGACTCCAAACCCTTTGAGCACGACGTCTCAAAGAAAACCCAGGAGATAGGTACGACGATCTACTCCACAAACCACTTATGAGTACGACGACTCACAAGCACTTGAGCACAACGGCTCAACACCGGAACACTACGGTTCCAAACCTTTGGACCACGAAAGATCCAAGTTCTGCTAGAACAAGCACAATTAGAGAATAGATCCTCTAGCTTGATCTATCTCAATACAAAGATGAAAATCGAACAAATAGAATTAAGTGATCTATGTAGAACACATACACAGATCACACAATGAAAATCTGGATGAACACTCCAAGAAAATAAATGAAATAGATGTGACTTGGATGTTCCTTGATGAAGAAGACTTACAGATGCTTCAATTGAGGAGCCTTGATGGAAATCGATGGAGATTCTTCTCAATTGGCGATGCTCTGCTTTGATGGCATCTGAAATGCTAGAAATCCTTCTTCTTCTGCGCCTCTTCAGTTGGATCTGCTCCCTTGCCTTGCACAGCAACCTTCTCTCCAGGGATTCCCCTTGATTCCCACGTCCTTCCTCTTGAAAGGATGGCTTGCAGCTTCTGGAGATGGAGACAGATCTGGAAAACCCCCTTTGGCCGCCAAAAGGCTCTTCTGGAAGTGTATGGGCTCTCTTGCCTTTGGGGTATAAGGAACATGGGTATTTATAGCCCCATATGTCCATAAAGTGTCTTGGGGTGCATGGGCACGGAAACCTAGGTCAAATCCCCTAATTCCCAAGCAGCCACGTGTCTAGAGAAATTCACGATTTTGACTTTCAGCCGGAGTGTGTCGACACCACCAGGGAGTGTGTCGACACACTGTCCCATTTCTGTAAAACTATTCTTCTGGGAACTGGGTCTAGTGTTGACACTGCCTGGGACTAGTGTCGACACTGCCTGGGACTGTGTCGACACTGCCTGGGACTAGTGTCGACACTGCCTTGGACTGTGTCGACACACTGTCCCAGTCAGGCAACAGGGTCTTCTGGAGACTGGGACTAGTGTCGACACTGCCTAGGACTAGTGTCGACACTACTATGACAAATATGGATATTCATGAAATTTTCACATAAGCCATTAGTACAAGATATTATCATTAAATATGAGATATTAAACATCAAAAATATGTTGTTTAAGCATTATTGTGATATGTATGAAATGTATAACATGTTCAACATATCATCATCAAAATCACAATATGTCATCATTAAAATCATGATATGTCATCATTAACATAACAATATGTCATCATTAAAATAATGATATGTCATCATTAACATAACATATGTCATCATTAAAATAATGATATGTCATCATCAAAATCAAAGTATGAGTGATGTTCATTGGTCATCATTAAAATACAACTTTAGGAAATTCCAAAACACACACACTCAACCAACAATCTCCCCCTTTTTGATGATGACAAAACATATATCCCTTGACTGCAATAACTCCCCTTGACCATATACACCCTTTGAACTTTCTCCTCCTAGAAACCCTTTCTTCCCCCTAGAAACCCTTCTTCTCCCCCTTTTTGACTGCATCAAGAAGATAAGTGAGAGAGTCAAGGATTGTAAGAGATCAATTAATGAAATGATGGAAATAAATGGTCAGTAAAGATCAAAATAAATGAGGCAAAGTGATATTGATATGAGAGAAATTATTGTGTTTTTGTTATTGTGCAACAAAGTTTAATCACAAAGACACACTCAACACAAAGTATAGCAAAATATAATGATCTGAATGTAGTTAAAATAATGATGCAATGTGAAGAAAAGTGACCTATATGAATGAGCAGAAATATTTAACAAGGATGTTAGGAGCTTTATTTTAACACAATGTGGAATAATAGGTCTAAACTCAGTAAACATGAACTTTTTTAGGTCTTAAGCTTTTCTATCCTGTCTTGATTTGTTTTCATTTTGAACTGGGAAAGAATACAAGAATAAATTAGTTAAATCTCACTTTTCAGTGCAAGAGATCACATTGATCAGATGCAAGACCTCCTGATTACTCAGTGGTTTAACTTTCATTATTTTATACAGAGTTGAAAACTTTTATTTCCACTTTTTGACGCGAAACAATTACTTATAGGTGAAATGACCAGTTTACTCGGTGGTTCAAGAATTTACATTGCTCTGTTTGTATCTTTCCAGATTGATCATTTTTCTTTTGATATTTTGCAGGAATATGTTTGCTTTGACCAGACAAGACATGACTATGAATTTAGAAAAATTATTCTAACATGTGGTAAAAATAAAGCTTAAACATACACAAGTGAAATATTAAAGCCACTCATGTGCCTATAATGGTGTTTTGCAAATCATTTTAAAATATAGTATTAAGATTGCATAACCTTGAAATGATTCTGAATCTTTGAAATTAAACTAAATGCACAATGAGTTTAGTTTCAATGTTTTAATTCTCTCATAAGAAAATAGCACAAGGACTCAAAACATTCTGATGATTTTGGGGTTCAACATAGACAAGTAAAGTCAATGAATGTGACAATGACACTCCTTTCATGTATCTCCCCTTCACAAGGTGAACATGAGGATTATTGAAGAAATATGAATGTTTTATTGAAAGACAATGACTCCCCTCAACAATTGCATACAAGACTTTTGATGCTTGTCGGAGACATATACTCACGCATAGTGAAAGTGTCCAGACAAGTCTGACTTGTCTTTCTTCAAATCATCATTTGATATACCAAGAATGCCAATGCAATGTGAGAGTGAGGAATTCATTTGCAAGAACATTTGTCAACAAACTGAATGGGAGTTGATGATAAGTCAGATATGAAAGAATATTTCTCTAGCATTTCATTCAAAGATTCTTTTGACTTACTCCCCCATAAGATAGCATGAAATTCATTACATTTTCAAAAACATTTTTGCACTTTTTCAAATTTAAATTTAATCCCCCTTAATATGTGCATGGAATGAAAAAGCTGGTAAGCAATTCACACATGATTATGCACACCATTAGCTTTAAGCATAACATGACTTTTGGTACTTGGCAGAGTATTTTACTCACGCATAATGAAAGTTTCCAAACAAGCATAGCTTGTTTTTTCACATGTCATCATTTAATATACCAAAAGTCAAAGCAGTTGATATGCACGCAGAATCATGGGCACAGTTAAGCAAGCCTGATAACACAAACATGATTCCAATTGTTATGACACAAAGTTCATTGTTGGGAGTACCATTGAAACACATTTCTCATTTTTCAGATAAAAATTAAACATTCACTTCAATTTAGGCAATTCAAATTTGAAATGATAAAGAAGTTTTACCTGAAAGGACTTCAATTGCTTTTCAAAAATTTTACATGTGTTCTCCAATCATTCCTTGCCTTGCACAGCCAATATCTGAATCCATTTAAATGTATGGCTGCAAGACACCTCAGCTTGCTGATCAAGCTGGTTTTGGGACCCACTTGCTTGGGTCCTGCAATGAAGTCAATGTTAGTGTGCAATAAAGATTTTTGAATCCAAAATGATTTTATTTTTGATATAGATGCATTTCTTTCATTGATAGAACTATGAGCAGAATTAGTTCCAGATTTTCTTTTTTCCTTGCTCAATGCATCTATGTTTTCATGAAGTTTTCTAATTTTTGGATTTTTTATAAACAGAAACAGAATGATTTTGTGCAACATTTCTATGCCTATACACATGGAATTTCTGAACATTTTCAGTATGAACATGATATTTATTCCTATGTGTATGAGCATATGCATTAGACTGTAATTTCTGAGGAACAACAATATCATTTCTGTACCAACAGTCTCTAGAAATATGACCAATTTTATAACAATGAAAGCATTGGACTGATTTGGCATGTTTATTGAAATTTTGATTTCTATTCCAGCAATGTTTGGCAAGATGACCAGGTTATTACAGTTAAAGCAAATGAGAGCATTTTTTACCTTGTACTTACCTTGGCATGGTGCATTTGCTAGAATCTCCTTTTCATGTAAGGAGGCTTACCATGAGGAGAAGGAGGTACCTTTTGGTGGCTCTTGGCATGATGTGAATTTGGAACTTACTGATGGAGAAGGTAGATGAATCTTCTTGACAGTAGCATTCTCTTTTTTCTCTTTCTGTTTCTGAACAAGAACTTTCACTAGTTTTTCATTAGAATTAGCAGAGTTCTTGTTTGCAGCAGCTTTAACAAATTTTAATTTGTTTTATTTTCATTTTTCTTATTTTCACAGAAGCAAGACTTGTGTTTTAGTATTTTTCAATTCATGTCCAAGCTTCTGTTTTTCAGCTTTTAATGCAACAACTTTCTTTTCTGAATTTTGAAGTTTATTTAGCATGACATCCAAACCATTTTTCATCTTGTTCTTTTCATTTTCAAATTGAGCAATTTGTTTTTCCAAATCAGAAATTTTATTACTTAAATTGCTACAATCATTGTTCAATGGTTTGTCATTCAACAAGCATTCAATCTTCCTCTTTAAGTGATGATTTTTTCAACAAGTTGTTTGCATCTCTCATTTATTTGATGATCATGAGCCATGTTAGAAATCTGTTTGTTTAATTGATCATTATAAGCATTAAGACTCCTAATCATGGTGGGAGAGGGTTTAGAAAGTCTAAAGGGAGTTAGAACCGGACTAGGAAGCTTTAGGAGTCCAAGTAGGAACCAAACATGGTGCTCTCGGGTTGCCAATTCCGCTCTGGACACAAAAACTGAGGCCGCAACGTATTGACACGTCGCCACCTTATCGCAACAAAGTCGGCGTCGCGTTCACATCCTGGTAGCGACAAGCATCCTATCGCGTTCACTGTTTGACATGTGTTGGCTGGTTCTTTGCATGTCATGACTATTTTTTGCCAATTTGAGATGTATTCTTGCACTTATGCTTAAGTTCTTTAATTATTTTAGTACAAATTGAATTCTTTATCTTGTTCTTTATTGTTGTTATTATTTTGAAAATCCATAAAAATCATAAAATGTAGAAAATCCACAAACAAAAATAAAAAAAATTAGAAAATCCAAAAATGGCTCGTTAGGTAAGTTCAGGTAAGTATTTCTCACCTTAATCTCTGCATTACTATATGGTATCTACTCTACTATATCATCTCAAGGACTAGCTGGTTCTCAGCGTGTTCTGGGATCTGAGTTCCCCTTCAACAAAAATGAGGATGATCTAAGTGCGCACTGTTAATCGTTGGATAGGTCGTTAGATGATATGGTTTGGGGACGATGGATTCTATCGCACGCCAGGGATGCGAAGTGTCTTGACCATCGCTCATTTTGTCTAGCAATATTATCCTTGAGTATTTGTTATTTTCTCCTTTTCTTTGCATCTTATTTTATGATTTATTTTCTTTTAGCCCAGCATGCATCATGTAGGATTTTGAGCTTCATGTTTCATGGTTAGTCAAAGCCAGCTTCGCAATGATATCCAACCAGATCTTCATTTCCCAAACAAGGACTTCCATTCCATTCCGAATTTGAAAGTTTTATTTGAGCTAGTTGCTCGGTCCAGTTTTCCAGTATGGTTCCTATTCAGGATTCCTCTCATCCCCATTCATTATATCAGTCATCCCATTCCCCCACTGATCCGCTCATTAGTCGTGAATCGCTCGAAGGCCAGAGTCGAATCGACCCGCCGGGGTAGCACCTATCCCTTAATGAACGAAACCTGCAAGCCTAACATAGCCAGGGTACCTCTTCATCAAGAGGTTGATCATTTTTTATCTTTTGATCTTTATTCATCCCAGATTGGAACCATTCGTGCACTCTCTTCCAGCCATGTTCGAAGATCGCCGGATCATTCTAGCTGCTTATTCGTTCAGAATGGGTGTCTCTTTACCTTGATACCCGCTTTTCATCTCATTCTGCTTCATTCCACTACATCGTAATTTCATGCCATCTCCACTCCACTATCGCTCCACTCCCTTGCAAACCAGGCATCAAGGAGGGGCAATCTGTAGACACCCATTTCTGACCCATAAGCTAAGCTAAATTCCTTGTCACATCATTGACGCCCCACGTTGGCTCATCATCGCCAAGCTGGCTTTATCCGATCATGGCATCTTCCTATTAGTTCATCACCCTGGTGGGCTCTTCCTAGTCAAATCAATCAGTCTTCATCGTCATCTTGTAGCTCTCTGAGTTAAGAATACAATGCTTCAAACCGTGTGCCAATCCGATACCCATTGAAGGAGATCAGATACTTTGAGTGAGTCATATGCTAAAAGATCCTAAAGGCGACAACATCCCTGTCGCGTTCACCTCCAGAAGGCGACGCCCGTAATGTTGTGTTCATGCCTACACCGATTTGCCTCCAAACCATAATCGATCACCTTCAGAAGGCGACACCTCGATACGTCGCGTTCTCATTTAGCCTTTTAATTCCCTAAAAACTCGCCAGAAAACACTTCATGACTTCCTTCTATGGAAGCGACGTATCAGGCGTTGCTAATTGGTAGCGACACAGAGCCTGTCACATTCTGGTTTCCTTCACAGAACCATGCAATGTGGCTTTCCTTTTCAGACTTGGAACCTTGCTATTCATGAATAATCCGACTTTTGGTGGGTCTAGAGATCTCCAAATCTTGTCAAACTCCGAGGAAACCTTCCTCAGAACTTCCTTGCCATGTTCTGATTCTCCTTGCACGAGCCCAATTGCCAAACTCGGACTCCAACTCATTATTCCTTTCCCATCCCGTTCAGGAATAATGGCATAAAAAAGTGTCAATAGGGCATGGTTTTAGGCAAGGTCAGCGTCTGCTTCTTCTTCTTCGTCTCCCTGAGGCTACGAATACCCAGAAGAACTCTCAACCTCCAGACGACCAGGAAGTACCCACCAGGGTGATTTATTCACCTCTATAGTTTCTCTCTCCTATTCTTCATGTTTTTCCCTTCATGTATGCACGTCTAGATCGTTGTATTTTCATAGTTTTGCATTAGATCACTCCACACACACCTATCTTAAACACCCAAATTGGTTAAAACCACCCCACATAAGTTCCCTCCAATTCTTTCATGTTCTTTCTATTAGAATGTGGAGCCCGAACTCTCTAGCAGATCTGCACAAGGGTCAGGTCGCGGTTCGAATGTAGCATTCGACTTATGCAGTGGGAGCTTGTCTGCTGCAGTCGAATGAGTCGAATTAGTCAAGACTTTCGACTTCTCCTTTCCCAAGTCAGGCGACTTTGCAGTTCTGAGGTGGTTCTGAGTTAGGGGCTTTTTTGTCCATGTGAATCTCGATTATGGTGCCCTAACCTCCCAGTATAAAAGGGGGGGGGGTATATTCTCTTTGTATGTGCTCTGGGTTGTAGTATTGGAAAGCTGTTGTGGCCGTGGACGTAGGAAGGCTCTCGCCTCCGAACCACGTAAAATCTAGTGTCTGTGTGTTCTTCTTCTCCCTTCTTCTATCTCTTCTCCAAACTCTACGTGTGAGTTGTGTGAGAGAGGGCTGCCGATCAGGGGGACGATTCCCCATCACTTTCATTATTTTGGGATAGATTCTACATCCAACGATATGCTAATGGTTTTCTGTCATTTTGATGTTCTTGGAAGGTTGAAGAAGACATCTCAGGCATGAGGCTCTTGCCCCTTGGCTGGCTGAGAAGTAGGAAGAACAAGAACCTGCAGTTTCCATCCTCTGTTGCAGAAGGCCACACACTCCTGGTCGCGTTCTCCAGAAGGCGACGACCTTCTTGTCGCGTTCAGAGCACCAGGTTTTCTTCTGCACCTTTTCTTCCCATTTCCAAGGTAGTTAGCACCATTTCATCATATCACTCTTTGCAACTACTTTGGTGGCGATCACGGTCCTTTTCCTTCATTTTCATCATCTTTATTTGGGGATCAATTCCCGTGATTACAGTGACCAGTGACGAGTCGATTATGTTTAATGTGTTGGGATGTAAGTTTTATCGGGGTGTTAA
>JACBKR010006568.1:0-11564 GCA_014218235.1 Colocasia esculenta
TGTTGGGCCAGCGCCTCCAGCCGTGTAGTTTTCTTTCTTCAGTTGTACTAGTTTACCTTGGGGTATGCCCCAGGCTCCTGTACTTTCTTGTACTTCTGTTGAAATTTGGCTATGTAAATCTTGTACATTATATATATGAACAGTGAATCATATATGTGATCAGTTGTTTCCTTTGGTGTTTTCACAGACGTGTGTATGATATCCCTTGCGAGGCTTCGCTCGTTCGCGGGAGGCGGACTCGGATCAAGTTCGTTAGTGGTTTAAACGGGCTTGAACGGGCATTCCATCACAGTTGGTATCAAAGCGAGGTCCGTGTAAATATAAAGGAACTGAGAATTATATAGCATATTTCTAATTTGTACACTACTGGTAGCTGACTCTGATTTCGTAATGACCGTTTCGTTTGTAATTGTATGTTATTTGTGCAGGCTGTTGAGATGGTTGATGGAAGGGATTGGGGTGGTGTAGGAGAGGACCCTGAAAGTCCACTCAGCGTATGATTGAGAGGATTTGGGAAAGCCTCACTGATATTCGAATGAGGATGGATCAGTAGGCACCGGTACCTCCAGCAGCAATACACCATTTTTTGAATACCTGTCCCCTGTTGCACCACCGCCAAGGGTGGAGGTACCCTATGTGGCACCTGTACCACCACCATAAGTGGCAGCAGAAGAGCCAGTGATGCAGTTGAAAAGTTTTTTGAGATTGCCTCCGCCCACTTATACATGAGGGTCGAATCCAGATACAGTAGAGCACTGGATTCATGAGGTTGAAGGGGTCTTTTATGACCATAAGTTGTCCAGCAGCGGATAAGTTATTTAGCCACATACCATTGAGAGCTTTGCGTAGCAGTGGTTGCGTCTTAAGATCAGACCACCTTTGCAGGCAGGACAGAGGAGGTTATTCCCTAGCCGGAATTTCTCGAGGCATTTAATGACACATTCTTTCCACTTCAAGTGCAGCAGGCGAAAAGAGAGCAATTTCGGACACTTCAGCAAGGTAATACCTCAGTTTTAGAATATCATATGCGATTTATATGGCACTTAGTCGATATACACCTTATGTAGTATCAGATAATGCTATGATGGTTGAATATTTTATTCAGGGTTTGAGGGAAGAGTTGCAGAATGGGTAATACCGTAATGTGTAGATCATTGAGGAAGCAGCCCAGAGAGCAGCTACTCTTGAGAGGTCTATTCGGGCCCGTCAGGCAAGTGGTCAGGTTCGGTAGTTTTCGGCTACCTCAGCAGGCAGCAGGAGTTAGTAGGGGAAAGGCTCCATCAGACCTTCTTCTTCAGGTTTTGGTAAGTGGGGTCAGAAATTAAAGCAAGTATTCAAGGCCAGGAAGAGAAGAGGGGGTCGTCAGCAGTTTCAGCAGGGCGTGGTTACACGCCAGAGGTAGAAGAATCGCAGCAGACTACTGCTAGGCAACCCCTATTCCACCAGGTTACAGATGTTATAATTGCAATCAGCCAGGACATTTGATTCGCAATTGCCTTATCCAAGAGAATATGGGTATGGTAGAGGTGTTCAGCAGCAGCAGCAACCCCTACAGCCTTTAGCAAGTTGGTGGAGGTGTACCGCAGCAGTGAGGTAGAGGCCGGGTATGGCTATCACCCGTGCCCAGGCGGAGGCATCGAATATGATAGAAGGTATTATACCCATTTATGATTATTCAGACAAGAGTTTTATTGATTCAGGTGCCTCTCATTCTTTTATTTCCGAAGAATTCCTGAATTGTAGGACTCATCCTTGGGAAGAAAAGTCTTGTGAGTTGGTAGTGGAGGTTCCTTCTGGTGAGTTTATGCTCACTTTGAGCTACATAGATGAAGCTCTGTTGTGATTGGAGGGAACTAGATGCCGGGTAGGTATATGCCCTGCAATTGATAGATTATGACATTATTTGGGGAATGGATTGGCTTGAGACCTATGGAGCAATGTTAGATTGCAGAAAGAAAAGGATCAGGTTTTGTCATCCTAATGGTGCGGAGTGTTGGAATATCAAGGTATGCCTTTTGGTACTTCCTAAGTTATAATTTCTAAACTAGAGCTAGAAAGTTGATAAATGCAGGGTGTGTGGCTTATTTAGCTTCAGTGAGTGATAGAGGCTAGTCAGTCAGTGGAGGCAGTTCCGTGGTGGTTAGGGAATTTGCCGATGTTTTTCCAGAAGATTTGCCTGGTTTAGCTCCACACAGAGAGGTGGACTTACTATGGAGTTGCTGCCAGGTACCATGTCATATCTAAAGCACCATATCGGATGGCACCAGCAGAGCTTAAAGAGTTGAAAAAGCAATTAGAGGAGTTATTGCAGAAAGGGTTATTAGACGAGTCATTCCTCGTGGGGAGCACCGGTGTTGTTCGTGAAAAAGAAAGATGGCAGTTTCACATGTGCATAGATTACAGGAAGTTGAATGAAGTGACCATTAAGAATAAGTACCCATTACCGAGAATAGATGATTTGTTTGATCAGTTGCAGTCAGCAAAGGTATTTTCTAAAATTGATTTGAGATCTGGGTACCATCAGTTAAGGATTAAGGAGGAAGATATTGATAAAACAGCATTTAGAACTAGATATGGTCACTATGAGTTTGTGGTTATGCCATTTGGGCTAACCAATGCTCCTGCAGCTTTTATGGATCTGATGAATAGAATCTTTCATCGTATTTGGACCAATTTATTGTGGTCTTTATAGATGATATTTGATTTACTCAGCATCTGAAGAGGAGCATGCAGCGCATTTGAGATTTGCCTTGCAGTTATTAAGAGATAATCATTGTTTGCCAAATTCAGTAAGTGTGAATTTTGGTTAAAGGAAATTCAGTTCTTGAGCCATGTTATATCAGCTGAGGGAGTGGCAGTTGACCCAAGTAAAGTGGAAGCAGTGATGAGATGGGAAGTGCCTAAGATAATTACTGAAATTAGAAGCTTTTTGGGGTTAGCAGGCTATTATAGGCGTTTCATTCAAGATTTTTCTAGGATTGCGGCACCCATGACTAGACTAACTAGAAAGGGTGTACCATTTGTATAGTCTGGTGAATGTCAAAGAAGTTTTATGGAATTAAAGAAGAGGCTTACAGCGGCACCTGTGTTGACATTACCAACAGGTAATGGTGGTTTTGTTAATACAGATGCATCTAGAAGAGGTCTTGGCGCAGTACTAATGCAGCATAGCAAGGTAATAGCTTATGCGTTCAGGCAATTGAAACCAGCAGAAGAGAATTACCCCACTCATGATTTAGAGCTAGCAGCAGTTGTGTTTGCTTAAAGATGTGGAGGCATTATCTTTATGGCAGATTTGAAATTTTACATCATAAAAGTTTAAAATATATCTTTTCCCAGAAGATTTGAATCTCCGTCAGCGTAGATGGGTGGAGTATTTAAAAGAATGATTTTAGTTTGGCTTACCATCCGGTAAGGCCAATGTGGTGGCTGATGCCTAAGCAGAAAATAATACTTAAGTCAAATGATGATTAAGGAATGGAATTGTATGAGGAGATAGCAGAAAACTCTTATATGTGCCAAGCAGTCAGCGACGGGAATATTAGCTAGTAGTACTGTAGAGCCGTCACTGTATTGGCAAATTGTTGAGGCCACAAAAGCAGATGTGATTTAGCTGAAATAGTGAAAATGGAAGAAGTTACTATTGATGATAACTGTGTGGTCAGGCTCAGAGGCAGGTATTTGTGCCAGCATAAAGAGAAGTAAAGCAGAGAGTATTAGAAGAGGCCATAAAACTAGGTACACTATTCACCTCGTAGTATCAAAATGTACCAGATATGAAGAAGCATTTTGGTGGCCTCATATGAAAAAGGAAATAGCAGAATTTGTCTCAAGATGTGCAATTTGTCAACAAATTAAAGCAAAGCATCAGAAGCCTGGAGGTTATTACAACCATTACCCATTCCGCAATGGAAATGGGATGATATTGCTATGGACTTTGTAGCAGGTTGCCAAGGTCAGCAGCAGGACATAATAGAATATGAGTATTTGTTGATAGACTAACCAAGGTATGCAGGTTGTAGCAGTAAGTATGTCTGGTTAGTGGATCGATGCAAAGTTTATGTTGATAGAATTATTCCACTGCATGGTATCCCGAAATCTATGGTTCTGATAGAGATCCCAAGTTTACTTCTGGTTTTTGGAGGAGCTTGCAGAGAGTAGTTGGCACCGAGTTGAGATATAGCTCAGCTTACCACCCCCAAACGGATGGACAAACAGAGAGGACTATTCAAACAATTGAAGACATGTTACGAGTTGGTGTTTAGTTTGGGGAGGTAGCTGGGAGCATCATTTAAGTATGGTTGAGTTTGCCTATAACAATAGTTATCATACTAGTTTGAGATGGCACTATGAAGCTCTATATGGAGGCCATGTAGAACCCCATTGAACTGGCATGAAGTGGGAGAAAGGCAGATGGTGGGTCCTGAATAATTCAGCAAACCACAGAGAAATAGTGAAGCTCATAAAGAAAAGTTGCAGGCAGCTCAAAGCAGGCAGAAGAGTTATGCCGATAATCGAAGAAGACCACTTCAGTTTGAAGTGGGAGACTTTGTTTTTCTAAGAGTTTCCCCTAGTAAGAGTATTATGAGGTTTGGCAAGACTGGAAATTGAGCCCGAGATATGTGGGACCCTTTCAGGTGTTAGAAAGAATTGGGGAAACAGCTTATAGACTTGATTTGCCAGCTGACTTTGCAGATGTTCATGATATTTTCCATGTTTCTATGTTAAGAAAGTGCATTGAAGATCAACGCAGATAATCAGTTACCAAGGTGGTGACTTGAGGCCAGATATGACTATGACAGAGTATCCGGTGCAGATTAATGGCGTAAGATAAAGAAGTAAGAAATAAAGAAATTGAATTAGTTAAAGTAAGATGGGAGAATAGGCTGGGTGGTGAGGGAACCTGGGAATTAGCCGCAGAAATGGCTAAAGGGTATCCTTACTTATTTGAGTAAGGTTGTGCATTTCCTTTTAGATGATAGTACTTGTAAATATGTGTGATGAAACTTCTTATATTTAAGTCATGAATTTCGAGGTCGAAATTTCTTTTTAGATGATAGTAATGTAACGTCGCGCGCTTTTTAGATCCTCTTGGATCTTGTGTTAGTGGTTGTGATGGCTATCGTGAGGCCAATGTGGTTTGGTGTGGCACGTGTGCGTGTTCAAGGGCTTATTGGGCCGATAATCCGGGCTTGCAGCACCCCAGTGTCCTCAGCCTGTCATCGCGACAGGGAGGAGTGTCGCTTCTGAACGCGACAGAGGTGGCCGTCGCGTTCTGGTGACCGCCTTGGGGCGTTGATCATCTGCATGTGCGCCACGTGTAGCGCGCAGAGCGGAAGCAGAAGGCGACGCCTAGGTCTATCGCGATCAGGTCGTGACGCGACAATACGTCGCATTCCCAACCACTGGGTGTTTTAAGAAACCTAGCCGGATAGAACTGTAGCGAGTTCTGCTCGGCCAGGGGAAGGGGAGCTGCGGCGATTCTTGTGGGAATTCATGATTTCGCGTGATCGTGCCGTGGGAAGCTCAAGTGGAGTGAGAGAAACGTTGGGGGGAGCGTCGTATCGCGTGTTCTCGCGAGGTAGGGTGACTCCTCCCGTTTCCGGTACGAGAATCGTGTGGAATGCAGGGTTTGATCAGTTAATGCTTTCTACACAATAGATATCATGCCTAGGAACCCATTAAAGTATGAAAAACATAATAGGGTGGTTTGCATGGTGTGGGTTGGTAATCCGTGGAGGGATCCTAGATTAGGGTTTCCATCTGTTAAGGCGACGGAACCCCCTGCCGCGATCAGGTGGTGATGGGCCGACCGTCGCGTTCAGGTTGTGAACGCAACTTGTTGTATGTCGTGTTAATGTGTTGAAAGCGACCTATCGGGCTGTCGCTATCTGAAGGCGACGCAAGACCTGTCACGACTCAGCGAGAGGTCTATGCATGCATGGCTCATGTGATTGGGTTATCGAATATCGTTATGTGATGTGTACCGATAACGAGCGGTGCATTGGCACTTGTGGCACGCGAGAGTGCACGGTTCTTGAAGCTAGCACTTCGATTGTGTAGCTAGCAGGGTTCTTGGGTAGTTGCGGGGGTGTTCACGCAAGCAGTGTTGTGTTCACGTGTTGTGGACAGTTGTTACTTGAGTTTACGTGAGTTTCATGTGGTTTGTGTGTGACGTGCACCTGGTTCTGTGTGAGTGGAAAGTATACGACGCCTACCGTGGTTACCTCTCTAGTTGGTGCCCCAGGTTCTTTGTGAGCCAAGCTGTTAGCTCGGGGCTTTGTCCCAGTACTTGTGCTATACCGTCGAGGTCTGTGTCGTCTATCTGGACACCCTCACTCTTTTGTTTGAGTTGTACGTCCGGTGAGGGAAAGACAACAGTGAGACAGTGACTTTGTGTGTTTGTTCCTAGTCATTGTAGCTGCGCTCTTAGTTGGGGTACGGACACGGGTTGTCGACACTGGTCCCCAAACTAGTCCTTTTCAGTGCCTCACTTAGGGTGCTCCGGCCAGAGACCCTAGAGGTGCCAGGCATGGGCCTGCGGTTGTGTGTCCACAGGAGTGGGTTTAGTTGGTCTCCACTGTGTTGTTTGACTTTTCCATGTGGAGCGACAGATGGACCTTTCGTCCGTGGTTGCGAGACTGAGAGGTAGACCTGTGTTAGTTTGTCGAGTCAGTCACTGGTGTCGCGAAACCAGTTCACGTGGCTCGTGTGTGGCGGTCTTTACTATAGCTTGTACACTTGTTTGGGTTGTCGTTTATTTATTACAGTTGCTTTACGTAGTCGGCAACTGTAAGTACATTTCAGCTAAATCCTGCTTAGTTGTTCTATAAATTGCTAGCGCAGTTTACTGCTTCCGTACCTGTGTTTTGGTTTGCTCGGTTTGGGAGAGTTCCCTACTGGCCAGTGACGAGAGAGAGGCTCACCCCTACCCCCCACAGTGAGGGCGAGGAGGACGTTTCGTTACTGTCGTCCAGTTCGGAGCCGCATTGCAGCAGTGTTGGGCCAGCGCCTCCAGCAGTGTAGTTTTTTCTTCAGTTGTACTAGTTTATACCTTGGGGTAATGCCCCAGGCTCCCGTACTTTCTTGTACTTTTGTTGAAATTTGACTATGTAAATCTTGTACATTATATATGAACTGGTGAATCATATATGTGATCAGGTGTGTTCCTTTGTGTTTTCACGGGACGTGTGTATGATATCCCTTCTGAGGCTTCAGCCGTTCGTGGCGGAGGCGGACTCGGATCAAGTTCGTTAGTGATTTAACGGCTTGAACGAGGCATTCCGTACAGAGGGTGTCCAGGAAACGACAAGACCTCGACGGTACCACCGTACCGAGACAAGCCCCGAGCACACACACATGCCTGGCTCACACAAAACCTGGGGGCACCCAATTGAAGAGGTATTCCGAAATAGGCGCTGACCACCACACTCGGTTAGCACAAACTATAATATTTAATATATAATATTTATTACAAACCACGATACACAAACGAGAAGTAGTTTGTTCTGGTCACCCTGTGACCTACAAGCTAACCTACACAAGCACTTACATAAATCACACCAATCGATAATAACTTGGCTTGTCACCAGTCACCATGTGACCTCTAAACCATCTTACACTGGTACACACTTGTATCACAATAGTGCAACACAACCTTGCCTGTCATTGGTCACTCTGTGACCTCTATGGCAACACACACTACTTAATACATATATCATTATAATACTCTTTAAAAGACAACAATAGACTAGGACTAGGTCCCCACATGCATGCCCAGTCACCTCAAACTAACTATACAAGTTATATTACAATAATCATAACTTCGAACCACTAGCCATGCACACTCATGCACAGCACTCAAATCATGTAAATGCCACGTAAAAGCATGCTCCTTTTGTGAGCACCACCCTTATCACGTAAACGCACAAACAACATGCTTTACAAGCGCCACAAGTGTCAATGCTTCACTAGCATTGCCATGCACAAAACTTAACGATAATCGGATAAACAAGCACCACAAGCTCACTCGGCTGTGTCACGACATGAGTAACAGTCGCGTTCAGATCGCGACACCACGATGTGTCGCGATAGGAAACCTAAAACGCGACAGTCGGCCTGTCACGACCTAGTCGCGACAGCCGGTCTGTCGCCTTCTCAGGCGAAAACCCTAATCCGAAAATCCTCTCTGGATTTTCCATACAAACCACCCTAAACACAATTTCAACCTGGTTTTCATGCTCATTTCGTTGTCCTACATGGAATCTAATGTTTATAAAACTTTAAACAACTCAAACATACATCATACATGATCCTCGCAATGAAACCAGGTGGGAACTCCCTACCTCCACGAAGAACACGCAATCCGGCTATGGCACGACGTCTCCCTCGCTCCATGCGACGTCCTCGCGCGTCGAGAGTGCGTCGAAAACCATGCTGAAACACCAATCGCCCAACGAAACCGCAGCATCTCCTTCCCTAGTCGAGCAGAGCTTTCCTGCTCTGTCCGACCGAAACCAACTTAAAAACACCCAGCGGTTAAGAACGCGAAGTAGGACCACGTCGCGACCTGATTGCGACTTGTGACTGTCGCCTTCCCATTCCTGACGTCAGCAAGCCCTCCCCGTGCACGACACGCGGCACACATGCAGACATCGACCCCAACAACGGTAACCAGAACGCGACTCCAAAGCCGTCGTGTTTGGAATGCGACCCACACCCCCGTTACGTTCACATCCAGTGAACAAACGGGTGCTACGGGCCTAACCTGCCGGCCCACTAAGCCCGCACACGCTCAGAAACCACAACAAGGCTCATGACCCACATTGGTCATGAGCACCACACCAAAGCCAACAAACATAGATCCGAACGACCACTAAACAAAGATCTGAAAATGGCGCTACGTTACATCACTAGACATGTTTCTCAACCCTTTCTGGTCTTCGGATCTGTAGGTAGGGGTCTAAGGGATAGGTACTTGAAGGGTTTCTAGATATAAGTCCTTGGGGTCATTACAATTCCCCTCGAGGACTTGCAATAAGAGGGTTCAGATAACCTAACTTTTCGGTGGGACAAAATGCGTATGTATACTTACATGACATCAATGTAATTGTAGCCGACATTTAACCATCAACTAATTATATGGCAGGAATTCCTTGGGGAGACCTGCTAGTTGTGGCTATAAGCATGAGCATGGGAGAAGACATTCAAACGACAAGGCAATTATCAGAAAATGGCAGTGTAGGCATACGGATCCGATAGTAAAGACATTGCAAGAGGGCCATTGATTAGCCAAATGTGGGGCCCTTGTGATCCAACCTCTTGCCTAGCTATGATTAGGTTAAAAGAACTAAGATTAGGAGCAAGAAGGGTCCGGTTCATATAAGTTATAACACATCCATCATGATTTGGTGCGCAATTAGGCTAAAGAACTAAGATTAGACCAAGAGGGGTCCGGTCATACAAGTTATAGCACAACATCTATCATGATTTGGTGCGCTGGGTGACATGCCAATTTGCATTGCATCAACGAAGAACTATGGACTCGATGTATGAGGACCTTCAGAGCTTCAATCAAGCTAAAAGGCTTAGAATTATGAGAGGCCACGGGCCCATCCATGTGCATCGGGCCTTGTCTTCAAACTAGGACAAACATGGACAATAAGATCATGAAAACCTAAAATATGAATGAAATGACAAACAAGGATGTAGGTGTAGCGATCCTCGTCATTCAAACCCATTAACCTAATAATGAGCTTGACCCGACTCCGCCTCCCACGAACGAGCCGTAGCCTCGCAAGGGATCATTCACAAGTCCATAGAAATATAAAGGAAACAGCTCAAATGTGTATAAGATTGCCATCTCACAATATTTTTACATGAAATACATAGCCATTTTCTCAACTGTAGCCAGACATAAGTACAACAACGACCTGAGGCATATCCTGAGGTGTACAAAGAAAGAAGATTACACTGCTGTGTGGTGCAGACCCAACTCCGCTACGGTGCGGCTCTGAACTAGAAGAGGGGCGAAAAGCCTCCTGCTCTCCCTCACCTGGAAGAAGTTAGGGTGAGCCTCATGAGTCACAAGCTCAGCAGGGAAACTCCCCCAAAATCCGTACAATTTAAACTCACAAAGTACATAAGCAGGAAGCTACACTAGGCAATTTATAGGAATAGCTACACATGATATTAAAGCTGTAAATAACAATTATCTCAAGTTATTAACAGAAATCAACCTTTAATAAGTAAACGGCAAACCTTGTCCAAGTGTACGTGCTAAAGTAGAAAACGCCACACTCGGGTCACGAAAACTAGTTCGCGACACCAGCAACTAACCCGGACAACCACACAGGACTACCTCTCAGCCCTCGTAGCCACGGATGAAAGGTCTAGCTGCCACCCCACCACAACAAATCAAAGAACTGTGGAGACCACCAACACCACTCCTGCGGACCACACTGCGCGTAGGCCCAATGCCTGGCACCTTTAGGGACTCCGGCCCGAGCTCCCTAAAGCGAGGCACTGAAAAACAGGACTAGCTGGGGCCCAGTACATCTACTGGTGTCCGTAACCCCCAACCACGAGCACGCTACAAGCGGCAGAACACAAACTCTCACAAGTCGCTGTCCTACTTCTGTCTTTCCCTCAGTCGGACTTACAACTCTAAACAAGAGTGAGGGTGTCTAGGAAGACGACACAGACCTTGACGGTATAACAAGTACCGGAACAAGCCCCGGAGCACTAACGTGCCTGCTCACACAAAACTTGGGGCTCCCAACTGAAAAGGTATCCAACGGTAGGCATCGTAGTACTCGCCACGCACACATAAACCACGTGAACAACACGTCAACCACGTGAACAACACGTCTCAAACTCCACAAGTGTTGTTGCACCGCTTACCATTGTCATGCATAACAAATATCGATAATCTGATAATCACATATTTATACACAATTTAATGTCCTCAGAATCCTTATCGCGATGGGGTTCACTGTCGCCTTGATACGGCGCGTTCTGAAGAAGAATGCGACGGGTCGGGCTGTCGCGTTCTGAACGCGACAGTCAGGTTCGTCACCTTCACAGACAGTGACCTAATTCCAGGATTCCATCTCCGAAATCCCCATGCAAACCATGCTATCTACCATGAAATCCATATATTCAAGCTCTAAACATTACACTAGCATGGTATCCACTATCTATAGCATGTAAAACAAGCTAAACATGCTAAACATGCAATCTACAACAAGAAACAGAGCATAATCTCCCTACCTTTGCGAAGAACATGAAGAACGACGATACCCCGATGTTTCCCCCGCTCCGTAGCATGTCCTCGCGGCGAGACCACGCCAAATGACACCAAAATATCAGATCGCCCAAAATCCACTGCAACAAACCCTTCTGGCGAGCAGAGCCTTCTCAGCTCTGTTCGGTCGACCTAAGTTAAAAGCACCTCAGAGTTGAGAATGTGATGCACCCTACCATCGTGATAAGATGCGACGCAGGAGGCCGTCGCCTTCTCACTGCTGACACCAACGGGTCGCCCAGCGTGTGCCACACAACAG
>JACBKR010006569.1:0-11640 GCA_014218235.1 Colocasia esculenta
GCGAGACTGAGAGGTAGACCTGTGTTAGCTTGTCCGAGTCAGTCTCTGGTGTCGCGAACCAGTTCACGTGACTCGTGTTTGGCTGTCTCTACTTTAGCTGTACACCTGTATTGGTTTGCCGTTTAATTATTATAATTGTTTTCGTAGTCGGGAGACGGTGAGTACTTTTACAGCTTTTATATCCTGCTTAGCTGTTCTATAAATTGTCGGTACCAAGTTTTGCGTGCCGGATCGAGCCGGCCCGATACCCCCGTATCGCATCGGATTAGGGAAAACCCGATCCTCGATTCCATCGATTCGGTCCGATTCGCCTCATATATATAATATTATTATTCATATAATAATATATATTATACATTATAAATATCATATATATGATATATTATATATATTATATCATATTAATAATATATTATACATTATAAATATCATATATATGATATTATATATTATACCCATGAGAATCGATCCGATGCGGATCGATTCGGTCGATTCGGGGGGAATCGAATCGGATCAAGAGAATCCGATTCGCCTCCCGATCCCGATCCGTCAAACCTTGGTCGGTACTGTTTATTGCTTTCGTACCTGTGGTTTGGTTTGCTCGGTGTTGTGGGGGAGTTCCTACTGAACCAGTGTCTAGCGAGGCTCACCCCTACCCCCACAGGTAGAGCGAGGAGGACTTTCACGACCGTCGTCCAGTTCAGAGCCGCGTCGTAGCGGTGCAGGGTCAGTACCTCCAGCAGTGTAGTGTAGTCAGTTGTTTATTTTCTTCAGTTGTACCTCGGGGTATGCCCCAGGCTCTTGTACTTATTTTCAGTTTTGTGGAAATATGGCTATGTAACTTGTGAAATATATATATAAATGGTGTGTTCCTTTGTTTACACGGACTGTGGTGTGGTATCCCTTGCGAGGCTATGGCCCGTTCGCGGGAGGCGGACTCGGATCAAGTACGTTATCGGTTTAACGGGCTTGGCCGAGGCGTTCCGCACAGCCCGCGTCATGGACAGGCCGTTCTCACTGAAGGTTCGGGTGACCGCGAGGATGGAGAAGGGGAGGAGGGGCTGGGAGAGATCTTTCTATCTAGTCTTGTAGGAGATCTGGAAGTGGCGGAGGCGCCTTGGGCTTCTGGTGCATTCCCCCTCCCCGCCAAGCAGCCTCTGGGACCTCTGGATCTTACTAGAGACGGTGCAATGGAGAAGATGGAACGAGGCGAACAGGGCACAGATGGAAGGGGGCGGGAAGAACGAGCAGATGTAGCGACGTGACAACAGAGACTCCCAAGACGGCGACGACCAGGTGAAGAGAGACCAAGACGACAGCGACACGAGTGAGGACAGTGACGTGCAGCCGGAGAGGAAGATGACGACGTCATGTTAGGGCTTAGGGAACCAAGGGGTGAGGGGCACGATTGGGGGGAAGGCACGAGAAAAGGGAGATATACGCGGAGGGGACCCCGGCGTTTCCAGGGATATTCCGAGCCAACCTATTACCTCTTGAAAAAAAGTGAAGTAGGAGTGCGTCGTGTTCCTGAGGGGTCGGTGCCCTCAAACCCTCACCCGGACCTGGGTGGGGGAAGAAGCGAGGAGGCGCCGGTCGCCGAGGCGGCGTGAAGACGAGGCGAGAAGGGGAGTCGAGGCAGAACAGCGGCAGCATCTTCGGTTGACGCTGGGTCGCTGGAGAAGGAGGCGGTCGAGCTGGAGAAGAGGGTGAGGCGCTGCGGTCGGGGCCGTCCCGCGGGAGGCGGCGGAGGGGAGAGCGCCTTGCTCAAGGATGACATCAAGAAGTTCGCCGTGTGATTGAGAGCTGGAAGGAGGTTGCCGTCAACGGAAAAGCTGCTGGCGGAGAAGGAGGAGGTGTTGGTAGCCAAATCGAGGAGACCTGGCGGATCTCGAGCAGAACGAAGAGCTAAGGAGAGGATAATGTTGTGGTTATTTATGTGAAATAATATATTAATTTAGATGTCATTTAAGATAGTTATCAAACAACTCTTAATAGAAGTCTAATATATTTTTAAGTACTTATTAAATTATAGATTTAGACAATAGTAATAGTAAATTAGACTTTAAATATCTTAATAAGTATTATCAAACGCCACTTTAATCTCATTGTTATCTCTATTTTCACCAAGATAAGAATAAAAATATTCTCGTGCAACCAAACCTCATAAAAACTAAGAGATAATAGCCTAACCCAAATAGCAAACGTGTCTTTTCTTTCTATTCTTTTTTGACACAATGGCTTAGCTAGGGACGAAGATAGACTCGCAAGAGACACGTCCACTTGTTCGCCGCCTAAGTTTAAAGCGCAACAAAAATGGTAAGTGGTCAGAAAAATCAGATAAATAATTTGTCCGATCACTTAGTCATTGATTGACATGCGGATCTTGACCAATGACACGGTTGACCGAGTAATTAATTTACTCGACCAACTATGCACCTAACACTGCTCCAGACGTAGTGATATGTATTAGGAGAACATTTTGTTTGATGTTTTGTTTGAGCAGAAAATTTCTGAAATGTTGATAGAAGAGATTGGGGTGGAGGAGATGATCCAGAGGAAAGTACTCAGCGTATGATTGAGAGGATCTGGGAAAGCCTCACTGATATTCGGACAAGGATGGATCAGCAGGCGCCGGTACACCGGTTGCAGTGCCACTTGGGATGGAGAGACTTTACCTATTGCTCCAGTCCCGCCAGGCTAGAGGTGCCTTTTGTAGCACCTGTGCCACCACCACCACCAGTGTTATTACAGAGGAACCAGTGATGCAAGTGGAGAACTTTCTAAGATTACAGCCGCCTACTTATTCGGAGGGCCGATCCAGATACAGCGGAGCCTGGGTTCATGAGATTGAGAGGGTCTTTTGCGACTATGAGATGTCCGCCAGGAGATAAAGTTGTGTTAGCTTGCTTATCAGTTGCGGGTTTTTTGCATTAAATGGTGGCGACTGAAGATGCAGACCACCTTTGCAGGCAGAACAGAAGAGGCATCACTTGGTCCAATTTTTAATGTATTTAATGATACATTCTTTCCGATTCAAGTACCACAAGTTCAGAGAGAGCAGTTTCGGACACTTCAGCAAGGTAACTCTTCAGTTTTAGAGTACCAGATGAGGTTTATGTCACTTAGCCGTTATGCGCCTTATGTAGTATCAGATAATAATGATGTTGAGTATTTTATTAGAGTTTTGAGAGTGGAGTTGCAGGATGCAATATACCTCTCATGTGTAAGACAGTGGAAGAAGTAGCTCAGAGGGCAGCTACGTTGGAGAGGTCTATTCGGACGTCGTCAGGTGAGCGAGTCAGACTCAGGTAGTTTTCGGCTACCGCAGCAGTTAGAGGTGAGTAAGGGAAAGCACCAGCAGGACCTTCTTCATCAGGTTTTGGTAAATGGGCCAGAAATTAAAGCAAGCATTTAAAAGAAAGGAGAGGATGGGGAGGTCGTCAGCAATTTCAGCAAGGTCGTGGTAGGCTAGAGGTGGAAGAGTCCCAGCAGAGTACTGCCAGGCAGCCTATTACTCCACCAGGTATGATGTTATAATTGTAATCAGCCGGGGCATTTGATCTCAATTGCCCCTATCCGAGAGAGTATGGATATGGAAGAGGTGTGCAGCAGCAGCACCCTCAGCAGTTTCAGCAGCCACAGGCAGGTCGTGGCAAAGGAGCACCGCAGCACGAGGAAGAGGCCGGGTTATGGCTATCACCCGAGCCCAGCGGAGGCATCAATATGATAGAGGTACTTTACCTCTTTATGAATATTCAGCAAGAGTTTTATTGATTCGGGTGCCTCTCATTCTTTCATTTTCCTTCCGAAGAATTTTTGGATTGCATGGCTCTCCTTTGAGGAAAAGTCTTGTGAGTTAGTAGTGGAAGTTCTCTCGGGTGAGTTTCTGCTCACTTCGAGCTAGTAGATGAAGCTCCTGTTATGATTAAGGGAACCAGATTCCGGGTCGTTGTATGCCCTGCAGTTGTCAGATTATGATATTATTTAGGTATGGATTGGCTTAGATGTATGGAGCAATGTTAATTGCAGAAAGAAAAGATCAGGTTTTGTCATCCTAATGGTGCAGTATTTGAATATCAAGGTATGCCTTTTATACCTCTAAGTTTCTATTTCTGCAATTAAGCTAGAAAGTGATAATGCTGGGTGTGTGTGGCTTATTTAGCCTCGTAAGTCTGGTAGAAGCTAGTCAGTCAGTGGAAGCAGTTCCCTTGGTTAGGGAATTTGCTGATGTTTTTCCTGAAGATTTGCCTGGTTTAGCTCCACATAGAGAGGTGGACTTTACCATTGAGTTGCTGCCAGGTACCATGCCGTTTCTAAAGCTCCATATCGGATGGCACCAGCAGAACTTAAAGAATTGAAAAAGCAGTTAGAAGAATTGTTGCAGAAAGGGTTCATTAGACCGAGTCATTCCCCTGGGAGCGCCGGTATTGTTTGTGAAAAAGAAAGATGGAAGTTTTCGATGTGTATTGATTATAGAAGTTGAATGATGTGACCATAAGAATAAGTACCCGTTGCCGAGAATAGATGATCTGTTTGATCATTGCAATCGCGAAGGTATTTTCTAAAATTGATTTGAGGTCCGGGTACCATCAGTTGAGAATTAAAGAGGAGATATAGATAAGACAGCTTCAGAACCAATATGGTCACTAGAGTTTGTGGTTATGCCATTTGGCTGACCATGCTCCTGCAGGTTTTATGGATCTGATGAATAGAATTTTTCATCCATATTTTAGACCATTCATTGTGGTCTTTATCGATGATATTCTGATTTATTCAGCATCTGAAGAGGAGCATGCAGCTCATTTGAGGTTTACCCTACATTGTTAAGAGATAATCAGTTGTTTGCTAAATTCAATAAGTGTGATTTTGGCTAAAAGAATTCAATTTCTGGTCATGTTATCTCAGCTAAAGGAGTAGCAGTGGACCCAAGTAAAGTGGAAGCAGTGATGAGATGGAAGTGCCTAAGACATTACTGAGATTAGAAGTTTTCTGGGATTAGCAGGTTATTATAGGCGCTTTATCAAGATTTTTCTAAGATTGCAGCACCTATGACTAAATTGACCAGAAAGGTGCCATTCGTGTGGGTCCGTGAATGTCAGAAAAGTTTTATGGAATGAAGAAGAGACTTACAACAGCACCTATATACATTACCGGCAGGGAGTGGTGGTTTGTGTTGTATACTGATGCTTCAAAGAGGACTTGGCGCAGTGCTTATGCAGCATGGCAAAGTGATAGCTTATGCGTCCAGGCAATTGAAGCCGGCAGAGGAGAATTACCCCACTCATGATTGGAATTGGCAGCAGTTGTGTTTGCCTTGAAAATGTGGAGGCATTATCTGTATGGCGAGAGATTTGAGATCTTACAGATCATAAAGTTTGAAGTATATCTTCTCGCAAAGATTTAAATCTTCGTCAGCATAGATGGATGAGTATTTGAAAGATTATATTTCAGTTTGGCTTACCATCCGGGTAAGGCCAATGTTGTAGCAGATGCCTTGAGCAGAAAGGCATATATAATCTAATGATGATAAAGAATGGAAACTGTATGAAGAAATAGTAGAGACTCCTTGTATGTGCCCAGTAGTCAGCGACGGCAGTACTAGCTGCTAGTGCTGTAAGCCGTCTTGTATTGGCAGATTGTTGTTGAAGCTCAGAGAGCAGTGTAAATTTAGCTGAAATTATGAAATGGAAGGAGTTACCATTGAGATAATTGTGTGGTCAGGCTCAGAGGCAGGTTGTTTGTTCTAGCAAGAGAGAGGTGAAGCAACGAGTGTTGGAAGAGGCTCATAAATCTAGTACACTATCCACCCGGTAGTACTAAAATGTACCATGATTTGAGAAAGCATTTCTGGTGGCCTCATATGAAAAGGAAATAGCAGAGTTTGTTGCAAGATGCTATCTGTCAACAGATTAAAGCAGAACATCAAAGCCTGGAGGTTTGTTGCAACCGTTTCCCATCCCACAGTGAAATGGGATGATATTGCTATGGACTTTGTGGCAGGTTTACCAAGATCGAGTTCCGGCATAATGGAATATGTGTATTTGTTGATAGATTGACTAAGGTGTGCAGATTAGTGGCAGTAAGTATGTCTTGGACAGTGGACAGATTAGCAAAGGTCTATGTTGAAAGGATTGTTCCATTGCATGGTATTCCGAAGACTATTGTGTCTGATAGAGATCCAAGATTTACTTCTGGTTTTTGGAGAAATCTGCAAAGAGTCATTGGGACTGAGCTGAGGTATAGCTCCGCTTATCATCCCCAAAACAGATGGTCAGACAGAGAGGACTATTCGACGATTGAAGATATGTTGCGAGCTTGTTGTTTAGTTTGGGGAGGTAGTTGGAAGCATCATTTAGGAATGGTTGAGTTTGCCTATAATAATAGTTATCATACCAGTCTTGGGATGGCACCGTATAAGCTTTATATGGAAGGCCATGTAGAACCCATTGAACTGGCATGAAGTGGGAGAAAGGCAATTAGTGGGTCCTGAATTGATTCAGCAAACCACAGAAGTAGTGAAGCTTATTAAAAAAAAATTCAGGCAGCTCAAGCAGCAAAAGAGTTATGCAGATAATCGAAGAAGACCACTTCAGTTTGAGGTGGGAGATTTGGTTTTCTTGAGAGTTTCCCCGAGTAAAGGTATTATGAGGTTTGGCAAGACTGGGAAGTTGAGCCCAGGTATGTGGAACATTTTCAGGTGATTGAAGAATTGGGGAACAGCTTATAGGCTGGATTTGCCAGCAGATTTTGCGGATGTTCATGATATATTTCATGTTTCTATGTTAGAAAAGTGCATTGAAGATCCAGCTCAAATAATCAGATATCAAGGTGGTGACCTGAGACCGGATATGACTATGCCAGAGTATCTGGTGCAGATCACAGATCGAAAGATAAAGAAGCTGAGAAATAAAGAATCGAGTTGGTTAAAGTAAGATGGAAAATATGTTGGGTGGTGAGGATACCCGGGTTAGCCGAGGAGATGGCTAAAGGTATCCCTATCTGTTTAAATAAGCTTTTGTATTTCTCTTTTTTAGATGATAGTACTTGTAAATGTGTGTTTAAGAGGTTTTTTAAGTTTGAGTTGTGTATTATGAATTTCGAGGTCAAAATTTTATTTTTAGATGATAGTATGGAACGTGGCTTTTGTCTTTTCGGATCCTTAAGGATCATGTGTGCAATGGTTGTGGTGGCCGTCGTGAGGCCAGTGTGGTGTAGACGCGTGGTGTGTGCAGGTGTGGTGCAGGCTAGGTCCCGAAATGAAATAGGACCTGCTGCAGTTGAGTAGGAGTTGGCGGCCAGGTGTGGCCGTTGACTTGTTGGCGTCCAGGTAAGTTGTCGTTGACTGCATGAACTTGGCGGCAGTGGATAGGACGTTTATGTGGCGGTTTCCCCTAAACGGCAGAAGGGTTGACGCCAACCTGTGCAATCTGCAGGTTATAGGGTCACCCGAGGGCAGGTTTTCCACCCAGTTCTCTCTCTCCCCTTGCTCTGACTTCACCGCCCCAACATTCTCAAGCTTTCAACGGTCACAGAAGAGTGGTTGGGGGATCGTGGAACTGTTGGCGTTGTCGAATCGAACGAAGGAAACGCATGGCGTGGTGCAATTGCCATAGGAGCTCGTGGGGAGTTTGGTGAGAATCGAAGGAGTTTAAGAGGTTAAGGGCATTCTAAGGTAGGGAACGAACCCTGTAACTCCTTAGATCATTAAAACATGATTTAACCACATGAATCAGCATGTTTAATGCATTTTCGGATTAAGTTGTACCATGTGGGGACAATGGGTGGTTTATGAATTTGAGTAGTAAAACATGTTGTTATAGCTTAATTATAATGCGTGGATGTTAGAGAACTATTCCTTATGTTTTCTCGATGGCTTTGGGATCAGAATGTAGTTGGAATCGGTTTAGGTTTCTGCAGGAATTGGGGTTGAAGAGCTTAGCGTCAACACATCGATTGACGCCAGGTTCTTATCCGGGATACAGACGGCCAGATCCATTGCCGTCTACTTCCTGTAAGCGGCAGTCGATGTTGCCGCTAACTTGTGTATAAGCAGAAATGCCTGTTTATGGTATTTATCGATAATGAATGGTGCGTTGGCACTGTGGTGCACTGAGTGCACATGGTTCTGTGTTTAGCATACGGGGTATGCAGTTAGTTACTCACTTTGAGGCTGCGTGTTGTTCCGCAAGTCCAGTTGGTTCACGGTAGTGGACCGTTGTTACTTGAGGTTACGTGAGGTTTCCACGTGGTTTGTGTGTGACGTGCACGTGGTTTTGTGTACGTGGCGAGTAGTTCGACGCCTACCGTGGTTACCTCTCCAGTTGGGTGCCCCAGGTTCTTTGTGAGCCAGGCTGTTAGCTCGGGGCTTTGTCCCGTTACTTGTGTTGTACCGTCGAGGTCTGTGTCGTCTGACCTGGACACCCTCACTCCTGTGTTTGAGTTGTACGTCCGACTGAGGGAAAGACGACAGTGGGACAGTGACACTTGTGTTTGTCTTAGTCACTTGTAGCGCGCTCGTAGTTGGGGGTACGGACACCAGTAGTCGACACTGGTCCCCCAGCTAGTCCTTTTCCAGTGCCTCACTCTAGAGGGCCCAGGCCAGGGTCTCCAGAGGTGTCAGGCATGGGCCTGCGACCGTGTGGTCCGCAGGGTGGTGTTTTAGTTGGTCTCCACAGTTACTTGACCTTTTCACGTGGAGCGGCAGCTGGACCTTTCGTCCGTGGCTGCGAGACTGAGAGGTAGACCTGTGTTAGCTTGTCCGAGTCAGTCTCTGGTGTCGCGAACCAGTTCACGTGACTCGTGTTTGGCTGTCTCTACTTTAGCTTGTACACCTGTACTGGTTTGCCGTTAATTATTACAATTGTTTTCGTAGTCGGAGACGGTGAGTACTTTTACAGCTTTTATATCCTGCTTAGCTGTTCTATAAATTGTCGTACCAAGGTTTGGCGTGCCGGACGAGCCGGCCCGTACCCCCGTATCGCATCGGATCAAGGGGAAAACCCGATCCTCTTCCATCGATTCGGTCCCGATTCGCCTCATATATATAATATTATTATATCATATTAATAATATTATTATACATTATAATATCATATATATGATATATTATATATATTATATACTCATATTAATATAATTATTATACATATAATATCATAATATGATATATTATATATTATACCCATGAGAATCGATCCGATGCGGATCGATTCGGGTCGATTCGGGGGGAATCGAATCGGATCAAGAGAAATCCGATTGCCCTCCCGATCCTGATCCGTCCAACCTTGGTCGGTACTGTTTATTGCTTTCGTACATGTGGTTTTGGTTTGCTCGGTGTTGGGGAGTTCCCTACTGAGCCAGTGTCTAGCGAGGCTCACCCCTACCCCCACAGGTGGAGAGCGAGGAGGGACGTTTCACGACCATCGTCCAGTTCAGAGCCGTGTCGTAGCGGTGCAGGGTCAGTACCTCCAGCAGTGTAGTGTAGTCAGTTGTTTATTTTCTTCAGTTGTACCTCGGGGTATGCCCCAGGCTCTTGTACTTCTTTTCAGTTTTGTGGAAATATGGCTATGTAACTTGTGAAATATATATATAAATGGTGTGTTCCTTTGTGTTTACACGGACTGTGGTGTGGTATCCCTTGCGAGGCTATGGCCCGTTCGCGGGAGGCGGACTCGGATCAAGTACGTTATCGGTTTAACGGGCTTGGCCGAGGCGTTCCGTCACAGCCCGCGTCATGGACAGGTCGTTCTCACTGAAGGTTCGGGTGACCGCGAGGATGGAGAAGGGGAGGAGGGGCTGGGAGAGATCTTGTCTATCTAGTCTTGTAGGAGATCTGGAAGTGGCGGAGGCGCCTTGGGCTTCTGGTGCATTCCCCCTCCCCGCCAAGCAGCCTCTGGGACCTCTGGATCTTACTAGAGACGGTGCAATGGAGAAGATGGAACGAGGCGAACAGGGGACAGATGGAAGGGGTCGGGAAGAACGAGCAGATGTAAGCGACGTGACAACGGAGACTCACCAAGACGGCGACGACCAGGTGAAGAGAGACCAAGACGACAGCGACAACGAGTGAGGACAGTGACGTGCAGCCGGAGAGGAAGATGACGACGTCATGTTAGGGCTTAGGGAACCAAGGGGTGAGGGGCACGATTGGGGGGAAGGCGCGAGAAAAGGGAGATATACGCGGAGGGGACCCCGGCGTTTCCAGGGATATTCCGAGCCAACCTATTACCTCTTGAAAAAAAGTGAGAGTAGGAGTGCGTCGTGTTCCTGAGGGGTCGGTGCCCGGCAAGAACCCTCACCCGGACCTGGGTCGGGGAAGAAGCGAGGAAGGCGTCGGTCGCCGAGGCGGCGTGCAGACGAGGCGAGAAGGGGAGTCGAGGCGAGAACAGCGGCATCATCTTCGGTTGACGCTGGAGTCGCTGGAGAAGGAGGCGGTCGAGCTGGAGAAGAGGGTGAGGCGCTACGGTCGGGGCCGTCCCCGCGCGAGGCGGCGGAGGGGAAGAGCGCCTTGCTCAAGGATGACATCAAGAAGTTCGCCGTGATGATTGAGAGCTGGAAGGAGGTTGCCGTCAACGGAAAAGCTGCTGGCGGAGAAGGAGGAGGTGTTGGTAGCCAAATCGAGGGAGACCTGGCGGATCTCCGAGCAGAACGAAGAGCTAAGGAAGAGGATAATGTTGTGGTTATTTATGTGAAATAATATATTAATTTAGATGTCATTTAAGATAGTTATCAAACAACTCTTAATAGAAGTCTAATATATTTTAAGTACTTATTAAATTATAGATTTAGACAATAGATAGTAAATTAGACTTTAAATATCTTAAATAAGTATTATCAAACGCCACTTTAATCTCATTGTTATCTCTATTTTCACCAAGATAAGAATAAAAATATTCTCGTGCAAACCAAACCTCATTAAACTACTAAGAGATAATAGCCTAACCCAAATAGCAAACGGTGTCTTTTCTTTCTATCCTTTTTGACACAATGGCTTAGCTAGGGACGAAGATAGACTCGCAAGAGAACACGTCCACTTGTTCGCCGCCTAAGTTTAAAGCGCAACAAAAATGGTAAGTGGTCAGAAAAATCAGATAAATAATTTGTCCGATCACTTAGTCATTGATTGACATGCGGATCTTGACCAATGACACGGTTGACCGAGTAATTAATTTACTCGACCAACTATGCACCTAACACTGCTCCAGACGTAGTGATATCTAATTAGAGCACAAAAAAAAACATCACATGAAATACTATTCTTTAAATATATTTAGAAAAAGGACAACAGATTTCTGCGAAGCTCGTATAAGGGGTGGAAGGGTTAGACGTCATCTATACTATAATAATATAACTCAATTTTTGGTGCTGCCACATGGCATCTCTCTCTCCTCTCTCTCTCTCTCTCCTCTCTCTCTCTCTCTCTCTCTCATTTGTTGAATATTGACTTTGACATCGAAAATCGGACTCAAGAAACACCATCTCGTGTCGACTTTCTTATAGATCATCTTGACACCCACTTAGCTACACATGTTTCGTCCCATCATCTAATCTCATTTTGAGTGTCAGACCTCGCCCTAAGCATTCGACGTCGGGCCAGTGAGCCAGATCGATCAATTTTTACGGATTTTGCGGACCGGCCAG
>JACBKR010006570.1:0-11646 GCA_014218235.1 Colocasia esculenta
CCGAACCAGGATAAAATCCTTGTGTCTTGTGGATGTTTTTGTGTGATTGTTATCTTGTTTGCTCTAACTCTAACCTTGTTATTAAGTTGTGCAATCTTTTCAGTAAACAGGTTTTAATCAAGATCGAAGTTTTATTAACCCATTCACCCCCTCTGGGCTAGCTAGCTGGGCAACATTTCTCAGGTGCCGCTACCCTGGACTCGGTTGACGAGAAGGGAGTTTCATTTGTTGTGGTCGAAGCAGTGTGAAGCAGAGCTTCGTAGAGTTGAAGCACTGCGTACGTCGAGGCCAGTTCTTGCCTGACCTATAGGGTGAGGAAGGTTTTTGAGGTATTGCACGTGTTCACATTTGGGCGTCGGTTTTAATGCAGCAAGGCCGTGGGGGTTGGTATGCGTCTCCCAACTAAGCCCCAAGAGAAAGGAGTTACAGACCTGACCTAGAGCGTGAAAGCTGTGGTGTTGGCTTTGGAGGATTGGGGGCCGTTTGGCGTCTTACATGTACAGAGTGAGTTTTGTTGTCCGTACGACACCCGAGTTAGTTGAGTATGTGTTTTCTCAAAGGGATCTAAATATGAGGCAGCGTCGATAGATGGAATATCTGAAAGACTATGATTTCAGCATGAGTATAAACTGGAAAGGCGAATGTGGTTGCAGATGCCTTGAGTAGAAAGATAGATGAGTCATCTGATGCTTAGAGAGTGGCAGTTGTGGCAGTCTGCGACAGAGGGGTCTTTCAGAGTTTCGTCCAGTCATCATCTGTGTGTGTTGGGCAGTTGTTAGCGGCTTCCGCCGTTGTGAGATAGGTTGTTGAGGCTCAGTAGGCAGATCCCGAGTGCACAGTGTGTTGCTTCTCCCAGAGGTTGAGCTTTGCGAGGACGAGACTTTAGATTCCGAGATAGACTCTATGTTCCTATTGAGGAGTCTATCAGGAGAGTTGTGTTGCAGAAGGCACATGGTTCCGGTACTCGATCAGCCAGGGTCGACAAAGATGTATCACAGGGTTGAGACGTCAGTTTTGGCGGCTGGGATGAAGAGAGACATAGCGGCTTTTGTTGCTAGGTGTTTGGTCTGTCAGCAGGTGAAGGCCAAACATCAGCGTCCAGGAGGACTTGTGCAGCCGTTAGAGATTCTGATGTGGAAGTAGGACCATGTGACGACTGACTTTGTGTGGTTTGCCGAGGACAACTGAGATGTTTTGACAGCATTGGGTTCTTGTGGAGATTGACGAAGACTGCCAGATTCTTGCCTGTCAGGACTAGTTGGGGTGTGAGTAGGTTGGCCGCGTTGTACGTAGAGCGGATTGTTCCTTGCATGGAGTGCCGATCTCTATTGTGTCTGATAGGGATCCTTGCTTCACTTTGGGTTCTGGCGCAGTTTCCAGAGAGCTTTGGGGACAGAGTGGCTTTTAGTTCCGCCTACCACCCTCAGTTAGACGGTCAGTCAGAGCGGATATCCAGACTTAGAGGACATGCTTAGAGCTTGCTGTCTGGAGTGGCAGGGGTCGTGGACAGCTACTTGCCATGGTCGAGTTTGCATATAATAATAGCTATCACTCCAGTATCGGTATGGCACCATATGAGGCTTTGTACGGACGACCGTGTCGCACTCCTCTTGACTGGTTCGAGGTTGGCGAACGGGGTTTGTCAGGGCCAGAGTTGTTCAGCAGGCAGTGAGGTGTTCAACTTGTGAGGCAGAGACTTCAGTCAGCTCAGAGTCGGCAGAAGAGTTATGCAGATCAGCGCAGATGACCGCTCGAGTTTAGGTAGGGGACCAAGTGTTTGTCCGTGTGTCTCCTATGAAGGGAGTGGTGAGGTTTGGTAGGCGTGGAAAGTTGAGTCCTCGCTTTATTGGACCTTTCACCATTACTGAGGTGTCGGAGGTTTGGCAATAGACTTGAGCTTCATCAGAGTTGGTAGCAGTCCGCAATGTGTTTCACGTGTCGATGCTTCGGAGGTAACTTTCTGACGAGTCTCACGTTCTGCAGAGTGCAGAGTGGTTGAGGTGACTCCAGTGTTGACTGTCGGAGTTTCCATTGCACATTGAGGATCGCTGAGTTCAGAGGTTGAGGAACAAGGCAATCCCTTATTTCGTGTTGCGTGGCAGCGGCACTCCGGTGGTGAGTCGACTTGGGAGCAAGAGGACGAAATGCGCGAGCAGTTTCCGTACCTCTTTGGTGATTCTTCTTCCTTGTGTTATTTGAATTTTGGGCAAAAATGAAGGATCGAAGTGAAGGTGTGGATAAGATCTAGAAGGGGGGGATGAATAGATCTATGCCACTTTCTGCGGAAGCTTAAGCAATTTAAAAACACTTTGAATCAAAGGCAATTTTATCAGTGAAAAACCACAGATCTGATGAGATTTGAGTGAGTTGGTAAATTATATGTGAAACAAGTTGATTAAGTGAAAATTAACCGATCCTATGCAAGCATCTAACGAATGAAATGATCAAACCACAATTAGACAAATGCATAAGGATTTTTAGGTGGTTCGGAAATCACCCAAGTGATTCCTATATCACCCCTCACACCCCGTGAGGATTCACTAAAACATTGGGTAACACACCCACTGGAGCCTGACAACTCCAACACTTGAGAGCTTACAACTCACACAACTTCTAGAGCAAGACTACTCTAGAACAACTGAGCAAGACTGCTCAACACAACCTTGAGTTAGACAACTCAAACTGAGCACAACGGCTCACAACAACCTGAGCACAATGCTCACACAACTTGATCCCAATGCTCACATAAGACTTGCTAGACACCAACTCAAGACATAGACCTTCTAGCAATAGATCTAGTCGAAATGAGAGCACTAATGAGAGCTATGCAGAAGCACTTGCATAATCTCAAAAGATATCTCAGAAGAACAGAAGTACAATGAATTGTATTAAATAACTTCGTTCTTCAAGTGTACTCCCTTGTAGAAGCTTGGATTGGGAAGAGGCTTGCAATCTTGAAGTCCAAAACCGATGCTCTGCACTTTGGAATTGTTGGATCTTCCTTGATTCTTCTCCAACGAAGGCTTCTACTGGATCTGCTTCCTTGGGATGCTTCAGAGGTTTCTGCAGGGATCACACTCCAATTCTCACACTTGGATTGGTGAGAATTGGTCTTCTGGAAGCACTTGGAGAGCAGAGGAGGGAGACGACCTCTTGTAGCCGCCAGGAAACTTTCTGGAAGCTCTAAGAGGTAGGGCTCTCGCTTTGTGATGGGGGGCTGATTAGGGACCTTTTATACCAAAAAGATTCCAAAGATACCCTTTGGGTACAAGGGCACACGATTCTAGGTTGATACCCCATCGCCCTAGGCTGACACGTGGCAAACATCCATCTTAGGATGGAATCTTTCCGTAGTGTGTAGACCTGCCTGGTGGTGGTGTCTACACACACGCTCAAATCTTGAAACAAGTGGTTTTGGGAGCGGATCCAGTGTCGACCTGCCCTGAGAGTGCGTCGACCTGCTATCCCTAATCTGGAACTGATGTTCTGGGAGCAGGATCCAGTGTCGACTTGCCCTGAGAGTGCGTCGACCTGTGTAGTGTAAATCCTGGAATATGCAACTCGTGTCGACTGCTTCGGACTAGTGTCGACACAGTTAGGCAATCTTCAGCTTTTTGCCTTTGAAACTGAGGTGTTGTGTCGACACCATTGAGGGGTGTGTCGACACTTTTTTGCAAAAAGTGTTTGTACCTGAAAATTTAAACACATATATCATTAGTTAATGATTTATCATGAACATAAATGATAAATATGATTTGAAACATGCTTTTTGAACATTAACTTCAGGTATGATGTTTTTGACATGTTTCATTTAAATTGCTTTAAAAAAAACCTCTTGTATCATCAAAATAGGAGGGAAATTATATGAATATACACTCAACCAAACAATCTCCCTTTTTGTATGATGGCAACAATAAATCCATATTACAATGTGGTTTTGATGAAGTGTGATTTTAAGCAATTTTTTGTTATTCACATTTTATTTTCTTTTTGTTTAAACTTGTCAAAGACCTTTTGATATTTTTCAGTAACAGTTGATGATGTATTTGTGGAACAAATGTTACTTGAAATGAGAATTTTGTACAGAAGTCAAGCAACTTGACAAGTATTAAAACAATCACATTCACATAAAGATTTTCATTCACATTGAAGTCACAATTGAGATATCATTCAAGCTAAGCAGAAAAGCATTTCATTTCATTCATCAAGAGAACCATTACAATCATTCCAAAAGATTACAAAAGAACATTAACATTTCTCTCTTTCTTTCTTCTCCCCCTTTGACATCATCAAAAGAAAAATTACATTAAGTAGAAGATGGAGGAGGAGGAGGAAGGGGAAGTAAGATGGTCTCAATGTCAGACATTCTTTTCTCCATAAAAGTCAAACTGGACTTGATTTGATCTTGAATGGTGGTGAGTTTGGTGTGCAAGAAGTGTTCCACTCTATCTGAATTCTCTATTAAGGTAGCTTGAATTCTTGCTAGATCAGCTGCAATGGGCTGTGAGGATGAGATGATCCAGCTGACCAACCAGGTCTTTGCATTATGAATTCCTTTGTCAAATCAGATATCTGTGTGTCAATATGCTCATTGAAGTTCCTCATGCTTTCCAAATCATCCACAAAATGAGTAAAGGACAGTCTTGTGCTGGTGATCTCATGTAATGTCTGTCTTTGGTGTTGAAGACATCAGCTTGGGAATTTGCCAAAATTCCCTTAAGAACTGTCTCCAATTTTTGCTGGTGCTCCTTCAGTTGTAATGAGGCATCTGCCATGGTACCAATCAGTCTGTTGAATCTTTGAGCTGCATAGTCTGAGGCAGCTTTTTGTTCTATGAATTGGCAGATACAGTGTTCTCCAACCGTTGAATCCTCAACTCAAAAGTTTCTGACATGGTTTGGATGGAGGAGTTCAAGTTTCAAACTTATCATTCAGGAAGGAGATCAATTCTGGTGGAACAGGAGGCCCACCAGAAGATGTGGATGCTTGAAAATTGGGTTGAGGAGAGAAATGGGGAAAACTGAGGTGAGAGTGGGGCATGAAAAGGAATGTCACCTTCAGTTGAAATTTGAGGTTGTTCCTCATTCAAAGGAGGCTGATCCTCTTGACTTTGGGGCTGGTCCCCTTCATGGGGTTTGAGCTGGGGCTTGAACTTTGGCTGGACTCCTTGAGGCTGTTCCCCTGAGTTGGGGGCCGTTCCCCTTGATCATGAGGCTGTTCCTCCTGAGCTTGGGGGGCCTCAACCACAACTGGCCCTCTCCTAACTTGATTTCCCTCCAGTCTAAATCCCATAAATTTTTGAATATTCTTAAAGGTGTAGATGTTGGGCTTAGGAATAGATTGGATTTTTCATTCTCCAAGGGCACACCAAAATGCTGGAAGACTGAGGTCAGATGTGCAGCATATGGTAGAGATCTTTTGAGGTCCTTCCTGGTTGTTTCAGATATGATTTGATACATAATGACATGAAGATTGATTTTGATATCTTTGACCATGCAATACAGAACAAACATCTGAATATCTGTCAACCTGTCCCTTCCACCACCTTGAGGAGTGATAATGGTGGTCAATATGTGGTGTGGAGGACTCTCAACACAGGGGGGAAAAGTATTTGTGTTGAATCTGGTAACAGGTTTGTTTGGGATCAGATGCATCAGAAGGTAGGCCTATCAAGATAGAATAGGCTTCATGAAGATCAAATTCAAATTGATGATAATCTGCCCCTTCATCTGGTACTTTGAAAATAGAGGGAGCTATATCAGTCGGCATATCAATTGGCTATTCCCTTAACCTTTGATTCATACCTTCATCATTCATTGTGTAATTCTTGTAGAATTCCCTACAAGTCTTGGATAAGAAATTTGAAACTCAAAAATGAATGGCAACCAGACTGAAAGAAAATAGGTCTGAATTTCTGGAAATGGGTCTGCTAGCTGAATGTCTGATAAGTCCACTATCCTGGCTTTAGAATGAGCTTGGCTTCACTAGAGGTGTCTCGAGGCTTGGAGGACTCAGACGAAGATGTAGATGATGACTCTGAAGAGTCTTCAGAAGGAGGAGCCCGGATTCCATGTTCTAGAAACCTACCTCTGCCTGAAGAAGATGGTCTACCTCTTTGGCTGCCCTTGAGGTGATGAGAGGATCCTGGTTGCTCGGCAAGATCATTCCTTCTTTAGATCTTCTTTCGGATTGGGCAACGGCAATGTCTGCCGGAATCGGCCTTGAAGGGGCCCTGGACCTTGCGCCACGGTCGGGGACCCAACTTTCTGACCATGGTGCAAGGAAGGAGTGGAATTTGTAGAGGATGGAAGAGTGGGAGGTGATGGAAAGAAGGAGTGATTTAGAGAGAAATGGTGAAGATTTCTTGCCGGAAATGTGAGAATGGGGCCGTCGGGTCGACCTGATGCTAAAAGGGGTGCAGTGGTGCACTGCCCCGCAGGAACAAAAAGGGCTTATCATTAACACGAATGGTTTTTAAAAGGTTCTGGCAAGAGGGCAGTGTCGACACATGAGAAGGTAGTGTCGACCTGACCTAGGAAGTGTGTCGACACGAGATAGGATGGTGTCGACCTGGCCTTTGAAGAAAATTTGAATTTTTGTGAGAGGAAATTTTGAGAAATTTTGGGACATCTTTAGAATGATAAACAATGAGGGGATTATCATTTCAAGGATTTTTAAGAGGCTTAAAATTCATTTGTTATATTTTGCAAAGATTCATCACAATTCAAGTTTTCAAACAATTTTCAACAAGATATTAGCATTCCAAGACTTGAATCAACAAAATGAGAAATTGAGGGATATAATATATCTAACAATCACAAATATAAACTGCCATATTTCTCAACTTAAAAGAATTAAAGATGTCATCTAGACTAAATACAATTATGTTGAAAATAAAACACAATCTCAAAGAATAACTGATGAGGAATGAAGATGATTCTTTCTAGACACATCTCCAATAATGTTCACATTTTGTTCTTTTAACAAACTATCAAATGATATAAATCTCTTTCACTCAAGTACTAGTGTGCTTTTTACACACCATAGTCCCTGGATACTTAAGATTTAGTCATTGTCAAGTCTAAGGGGTAAATGATGGCCTTTTGACATGAAAATATACGTTTTGTAGACGCCAATATTTCCAGTTACTCAGTCATCAATCAAAACATAGCACATTTGCTTTTGTTTGGAATTTATTTTTATTTTGATCCCCTTTGACAGAGTTAGCAATAGTGCCTCATGACATACATGGCACTTCATTCATTGTGAAGGTGTGCAGTTTCTCAGCACAAGTGCCATTGCTCTGTTGGATTTTAAAAATTTTGGAGAGTTTGTGAGATAGAAATCAAATACATCCAATCATCAGTTGCAAACAAGGAAATGTTTTAAGTTCAAGGCACAAGTTGATGTTTAGTCTAGGAAGAGATCTGAATTTCTGTGGGTTGAGAGATATAGTTGAAAGTTGATTAGTAAAAAATATAATAGATCACTCAAGGGTTCATTTTGAGACTCTAGACTTCTAAATGATGACATCATGCAAGGAATTGATGAGATTCAAGAAAAATTTTGAATTTTGCAAAGTCATGACTTGTGAATTTTCTAGCTCCCACTGATAGATGATGATTTCAATCACTTTTCATCAAAATAAAGATATGTAAACTTTGGAAATCAGAAAAGTTTTCTTCTTGGACAACAAAGACTCCCCCACAACAATTGCATATCCATTTCTGGTACTTGGCGGAGTCATATACTCACGCATATGAAAGGTTTCCAGACAAGCCTAACTTGTCCTTCTCCAAACACATTTGATATACAAGAAATTTCAATACAATAAGAGTTGAAGAAATCATTATAAAAAGAAATGGAAGTGAAGTGAAAATAAGCAAGATTTTGAAATCAGAAAAAGTATCCTCTTTGAACAATAGAAGCTCCCCCTCAACAATTGCATATCAATTTCTTAGTACTTGGCGGAGACATATACTCTCGCATAGTGAAAGTGTCCAGACAGGCATAACTTGTCCTTCTCCAAATCACCATTTGATATACAAGAAATTTCAACACAATAAGAGTTTGAAGAATTTATTGTAAAAAGGGGAATAGAATTGAAAGTGAGAGAGATATGAACAATGTAACTCAAGAAGCAAAAGAATTATGAGATGCAAAAACTCCCCCTTAGACAATGCATAACACTCAACCCAAACCTTGAGAGAGATCAAGAAGGTGACATTTACAAAGACCAAGTTCTCTCCTTAAAGATGAAAATCTGTTTTCAGGAAGGGTTTAGGAAAATGTCTGCAATTTGTTTTTCAGTTTCAATGAAGTGGAGTTCAAAGGATTTCTTGGCAACCTCATCTCTAAGAAATGATGCCTAATTTCAATGTGTGTTTGTTCTGGAGTGCTGAATGGGGTTTTTAGACAAATTTATGGCACTAGTGTTATCATATAGGATGGGTACACCCCTAAATCTGGTTGTAATCAAGAAGTTGATGTTTACCCAGAGAATCTGAGTTCCACATCTACCTGCTGCAACATATTCAGCTTCTGCAGTTGACAGAGCAACTGAATGTTGCTTCTTAGAAGCCCAATAGATAAGGCACCCACCTAGAAATAGACACAGCCACTTGTGCTTTTTCTATCTAATTTGCACCCAGCATAATCAGCATCACAATAGGCAAACAGATCTAACTTGCAACCAGCAGGATACCAAATACGTAAGTCACATGTTCCAACAAGAATATTTGAAGATTCGTTTAACCGCAAGCATGTGACTTTCTTTAGGATTAGATTGGAATCTAGCACATAGCACACACAAAATTGAATATCAGGTCTAGAAGTTGTAAGATAGAGCAGAGAGCCAATCATACCCTGTAGGTCTTTGGATCTACTGACTTACCAGATGGATCTTCTTCTAGTTTAACATTAATTGCACTTGGTACGCTTGAGTGCTTGAGGTTCTGAAAGTCAAACCTTTTTAATAGTCCTTGAATATTTGGTTTGACTGATGAAGATTCCTTCATGTGTTTGGTTATCCTGCAATCCCAAAAAGAATGTTAAATCTCCCAGTAAGCTCATTTCAATTCATTCTTCATTTGATTTGAAAATTCAGTGCAAAGGCCTTTATTGGTTGATCCAAATATTTGTCATCAATATAAATTTGGAGTACAATTATTTAATTTTTAACTATTTTTGTGAACAATGTTTGATCAACATTACCTCTAGAATATCCTTTTTCAAGTAAAAAAGGAACTCAACCGGTCATACCAAGCTCTTGGAGCTTGCTTAAGACCATAGAGAGCCTTACTAAGCTTGAAAAAATGGTTAGGATATTTTTCATTTTCATATCCAGGAGGTTGTTCAACAAAAACATTTTCCTTTATATATCCATTTAAGAATGCACTTTTGACATCCATTTGATAGACTTTGAATTTCATGGAGGATGCAAAAGTAAGGAAAATTCTGACAGCTTCTAGTCTAGCTACAGGGGCATATGATTCTTCAAAGTCAATTCCAAATTCTTGGTTATACCCCTTTGCAACTAGCCTAGCTTTGTTTCTTATTACTTGACCAGTTTCATTTAACTTATTTCTGAAAACCCATCTAGTACTCATCACTGCTTGGTCACTAGGTCTAGGTACTAATTCACATATTTGATTTCTTTCGAATTGATGAAGCTCATCATGCATGGCATTAATCCAATCAGAACTGGATAAGGCTTCATCAATTGACTTAGGTTCAATTTGGGAAATTAGAGCTAGTGGGTCATCTTCAATATTTTGCAAGAAGGATGATCTGGTCCTTACTCTATCATTCAAATTGCCAACTACACTGTCTAATGGGTGTTCTCTCAGATATCGAGGTTCAGAAATTACCTGTTGAGAAGTACCCACTTCTGGATCAATGTTACCTTCCCACTTGAAGATGGTGAGTTGTTGTTCAGGTTCTCTTCATTATTGACAAGCTCAACTTTCCACAATGTCATGGTTGAAGAAAACATCTCTTCATTGTCTTGTCTTTCCCTGCAAGATTTAGAATCATTAGTGGAAAAGGAATCTTCATAAAAAATAACATCTGGAGATTCTTCAACATTTTGGTTCTTAGAATGTACACTTTGAAAGCCCTTGACACTTCAGAATAGCCAAGGAAGATAGCTTCCTGACTCTTAGCATCAAACTTGTCAAGGTTTTCTTTGTTATTATTGTGTACAAAGCATTTGCACCCAAAAGTTTTGAAATAAGAGACAGTTGGTTTTTTATTTTTCAACAATTCATAGGGGGTTTTTCTGATCTTTGGTCTGATCAAAGCTCTATTTAGGATATGATTGGCTGTGTTAACAGCTTCAGCCCAGAAGGATTTGGGCAGATTACTTCCTAAGAGCATGGATCTAGCCATTTCCACAAGAGTTCTATTCTTTCTTTCCACAACTCCATTTTGTTCTGGTTCTAGGTGAAGAAACTTGTGAAATATTTGAAATTCAGCACATAGATCAAAAAAGATGTGTTATCAAATTCACCCCCATGATCAGTTAAAATGTTTTTGATTTTATATGGATAAGTTGTTAAGATAGTGGTACAGAAATTCCTGAATTCAAGGCAAGTATCACTTTTGTGGGATAGAAAGATAACCCGGTAAATCTAGTAAAGTCATCAATGATTACAATCCCATATCTCTTGCCACTTAAGCTTAGAACTCTTGTTGGCCCAAAAAGGTCCATGTGAAGAAGTTCTAGTGGCCTAGATGTAAGTACCTCATTAGGTTTTAAAAGATTTCCTAGTTTGTTTTCCTTTAGCACATATCCCACAAACTTGATCTTCAACATTAGAAAATGATTCAGGAAGACCCTTAACCAAGTTCAGTCTTAACAACTTATTCAATGTTCTGAAACTTGCATGGCCAAGTCTTTTGTACCAAGTCCATGCAATTTCATCTTTATTTGCAACAAAAGCAAATATTTTCAGAGAAGTTTTTATTAAGGTTGATCATGTAGACATTGTTTTTCTCTTTTTCCAAAGAATTGATTTTATCAGTTGATGAATCAATTATCTTACAAAAATCAGATTCAAACTAAACTTTGTGACCTTTGTCACATAGTTGGCTGATACTGAGCAAATTACAATCAAGACCATCAACTAATAAAACATTATCTACTGTGTTTGAAGAAGATTGACCAACCTTTCCATATCCAATGATCTTTCCTTTATTTTTACCTCCAAATGTAACTGACCCTCCCTCCTTTTCAAGCAGAATGAGAATTTGGCTCTGTCTCCCGTCATGTCGTGAACACCCACTGTCAAGAAACCATACATTGGTGTTGGGTGCACGACCTTCCTGCAAAAAGATCAGTGGAGAGAAGATTTTGGTACCCAAACAGAGTTGGGACCATCAAATGTTTGAATATTGTCAGTAAATCTTTTCTCACCCAATTTGACCAGTTCTTTATTTTTGTTTTGATACTTGGTGTTTTCATCTTTTTTCAGTTTGTTTCTTTCTTTTAGGAATGAAAGCACCAAGATTTTTGTTTTCGGTAGGAGGGAGTTTTTCATTTGAAATTGGAGTTCAGATGAGGGGTGGATCCAGGTATTTTGTTGTACATCAAGAAATTTGGATAAAGGAATTGAGATGATACCAACATCGATTTCATACCATTGG
>JACBKR010006571.1:0-11693 GCA_014218235.1 Colocasia esculenta
GAGAACTAAAGATATTCTGAAAATTTTTATGTATATCAAATTACTTTTTTTTAATAACTTCCGAGAAGCCGTCAATATTTTACTCCTTTTCTTGTCTCCAGCTTAATTTCTTCCTTTTACCCTAATTTACCTCCAATCTCATAGAAAAGAGGGGAAAAGGCGCTCTTTCTCTGAGGGTTCCTTTTTCTTATTAAGGTACTTTATGCCTCCCGATTAGGGCTGCTAATGGGCAGGGTTGACCTGACAAATCTGTGGACTTGACTCGATTTTGCGTTGGGCCGCAAGACTCTTTTCGGCTCATGGGTTTTTAGTTGAGCCTAAAAACTCAATCCGACTAGGCCCATGGGTTAGACTCGGGTTTTGACTAGGCTTGAGTCGGGCTCATATAAGCCCAGCCCGGGTCCGGCCCATTGACAACCCTACTCCCAACATCGGGGAATTCTGCAAGAACAGCGAAACAAGGTAGAGAAAAGAACGAAGTTGTCCTTGTAGCTGCTTCCCACTTCTCTCTCTCCTCTCTCTCTCTCTCATGCATGACATCCTTGCGTACTCTTATTTTGTTCGATCTTATGGTCGCGTTTTCTCGGCAACTGGATCCGATCTGGCCCCTTTGGTTGGGTTGGGGTTAACCCAACTCAACCCCAGGCATAACTTTCTCCGAGGGTTCCTTCGGTACTCTGTGCCTCCCGACTAGGGCTGTCAATGGGCTGGGCTGGTCCGGCAGATCTGCGAACTTGATCCGATTTTAGGCTGGGCCACAAGACTCTTTTGACCTATGAATTTTTAGTAGGGCCTAAAATCCCAGCCCGACTAGGCCCATGGGCTAGACTCGAGCTTTGAGTTTGACCCAATGGGTCGGTCCGACCCATTTTTTTTTCTTCTTTTCTTTTTAAATCTAAATTTTACTTGGTTAAAATTGTGTTATTTTATTTATTTAAAAGTTAAAAACTCTCTTTTCAAATAAATTAAATAATTAACATCAAAACACTACTAAATTGAGTGAGATTAGAAATTTTATATTAGTAAATATATTATTTTATTATTAATTTGATTTTTATTTTAGTATTCTGGTCGAGCCTCGAACTTTACAGTTTTGTAAAAAAATCTCGCTGCTTCGTATATGTAAAAGAATTCTTATTAACTTATTAAATTGAACTGTCAATGATATTAGAAATTTGATTTAGTCGGTATGCTTGTAGTGTGTCGAACTGTCGATGATATTCTTTTGCAATCTAGTTAAGGGGAAGTTTACTAAGTCAACTAGTTCTCAACCTGACTAAACCCATGGGCCGGACTCGGGCTTTGACTAGGCTTGAGTCAGGCTCATATAAGCCCAGCCCGGGCTCGACCCATTGACAACCCTACTCCCGACATCGGGGAATCCTGCAAGAATAGCGGAACAAGGTAGAGAAAAGAACGAAGTTGTCCTTGCAGTTGCTTCCCACTTCTCTCTCTCTCTCTCTCTCTCTCATGCATGACATCCTTGTGTACTCTTACTTTGTTCGATCTTCTGGCCGCGTTTTCTCAGCAACTGGATCCAATCCTTTGGGACCCATTTGGAAAAGGGTTGGGGTTAACCAACTCAACCCCAGACATAACTTTAGACTGGGTTAAAGTACAGTTTGATTTACTAATGTAAAACTTAACCCTATGGGTTAAAATGGGTTAACCTACTTTTTATTTTTGTGGTTTTGTAGGCTAAAGTGACTAACCCCTCTACTTTTGTATGGTCTTTCCTAAAATACCCTTATTTACCCTCTATTACTTTTCTTTATTACTTTTTATTGTACTATGTGCTACCATTTATCTTGTGCTATCTAGATGCACATCAAGATTATATAAATTATATTATGACTAAACTGTAGCAATATAGAGATTATCAAATATAATACTCATCGTTAAGTTTTGTTATACTTTATGCTACCATCATATTAATTTTGCTATACTTTATGCTACCATATTTATATATTAATTTTGTTATAGCTTGTGCTACCTAGATGCATATCAAAATTATGTAAATCACATTATGACTAAACTATAGCAATATATTTAGATTATCATATATATTATTGATTATTAATTTCCTATTGGATAAATGTTTTGTTCAAAATTTTAAATTTACACGTTTAAATTGTGGATCCCTCTCGATTTGCACAATCACCCATCACTTAATTATAAACTATCATATATATATTTTTAAAATTTGTCCTATATTTAAATTGAACAATCTACTATCACAAATGCAAAAATGTCAACCTACATTATATAATTTCACATCACGTGATGATACACATAATTTAGACAAAATCTCAACCATATGTTGTATTTTTTTAAGAATACAAACTTTGCAATAACAAAATTAAATAAATTTATACTTATTTTTTATGGAAACAAACGGACAACATTTTATTTGTTTTACGTCATTTAAGTCGTGTAAAATTAACATATCTACAAGAATATATAAACTAAAATTATTCTATACCTTTCAAGCATTCATTTCATACAGAATTACCACAAAGAACTCAATATTTCTCACATGCAACAAACACTCCTTTCATTAATATAAACATTTGTATTTTTCATATGCTACAAGAGTATTCTCTTTACATAAATTTCATATCATCAAGGTACACATAATCTGTCTGAATGTATAGCAAGAGTCACAATCCACCTATGACATACAGAACATGAGAATATGTTGCTTCTTATAGGCTTTCCATTTAATTCTTGTCCTCCATTTGAGCAACAATAAATCCCTGCAATTGTAAAAAAAACCATCAATACATGTAACCATCAAGGAATTAAATCAAAATTGATGTAAATAAACATTGATTGATTACCTGTTCAATGATTCTTTCTTTAGCATAACCATGGTCTATGTGAGTTCTTGTACAAAGAAATTCTGAAAGTAATAGTTTGTATTTGTAGTTTTTGACTCAGAATTTTGAATCCGCATTTCCAACGGGGTTGCCTATTTGACCATCCAACCATTGAATTGGATATGACAATTCACTTATCATTGCCTAGTGTCCACACATTGTCACAAATGAAGCCACCTACTACACTACTATGATATATTTATAAATGCATGCATATATATGGGGTTGCATCGTTCATGCCATCCTACCAAATATAATGCATGTATTGACAAAATTAATCATAGTACAAGGATAACTTGTCATTTGTGAAATTTTTGGGTTGAAGAAGAGACACCTGCATATAATCAAGATTTGTATGACATAAGCAAATATGTTAAGTCTCAAAATAACTAAATGGAGAAATGCAACAATTCGCTATTACATGGGATTAAGGATGTGAAAAACAACAATAACATGACAACATAAAACTAGACTAATAAAACATATGCTAATCATACAAGTAATATGATTACAATGCTAGCCATTCTCTAAACAAGCTAGTGAGATCAGTACATATGGTGAGTGCATGCCCTTTGATCCACACAACCAGAGTGTTGAATTACAACAAAGTTATGCAGTTAGAAATATACAAGGAACATCATAAACCAACCGAGTTAAGATGGAGGTGGAAAATTGCAACCTCAAAATATTGCTACCAAGCTAGCTCATATGCAAGTATCTGCCTATCATTCTCATCCCATTGGAATCTGACTATATTAGTTAGGTCTTCAATCGCGTTGTCAAGCGAGCTCAGATGCAGTTTTCTGCCTAGCATTCTCATCCCGTTGTTCAAAACTAAAAGAAACAATCCACATACGCTAACAACATAAAGATGATACCCATAATATAGATCAATAGCAACAACTGCTCTAAACATGATTAGTACATAGATGAGTACACTAACAACATAAAGATGATACTCAAAATATAGATGAAGAACTGCTCTAAACATGAGCAGTACAAGGAGACCTAACATGACTACAACCTGCACCATAAGAACAAGATGGACTAACAAGATGGACACAAACATCATACAAACAGATCCAAAGTGTTGGTAAGGATCCAAACCATAGCATCCTCCTCATCTAGAGATATGAAGACCACCCTTTTAGTTGGTAACTCAAACAGAGACAAAGCCCTCATCAACAACTCCTGTGAGTATCTGACCATTGTCTTCAATCGCAACACACATCGCCGAAAGACCGCTACGACTCCACATCCACATCTTGGTTGGATCCAAGGAAATGGAACCCCTCCCGTGGTCTTTCCATATAAGATATCCATGTGTTGCTTATAAGGAAATGGTTTGTCGATAAGTTTTGCAAAATCAAAATTTGTTTGTTACAATGGGTAAAGCATAATGGTGGGTGACTTACGATATTGCGAGTAAAGCAACCGTAAAATGTTAAAGTATAAATGTAATCTTACCGCTATGGTTGCTTGGATACTATCCTCATCCGAGGCAATTAGAACATTTCTTTGTTCATCCCACCCCCAATCACTTCTCGTACGCAACGATTCATATAGATGATATAGTTTCTTCAAGTTTTTCCAACGGTATTGTAAGTGACTCATCTCCCTTTTAACCCCCCCCCCCCCCCCCCCCCCCCCCCGCCCCGCGCGCGCCTCTTGATTGAAGCACACCATATATCATTGAACACATGATTTTTAAAAGTCCCTTGGTGAGCATAGTTTCTAAGGTACTCATCAATCATATGTCTAATAAAATCTCGTCTTGTCTGAACGACCAATTAAGGATACGCGGCTTCGAGGATGAGCTGGTCCCAATCTCATTTAAACATATACAGAATGGACTATAAATTTATTAACACACAACAATAACAATGCTTATATTAAAATCTAGAATTCAAGATTTCTAAAATACATTAATAGATACATAATGGTCCAAGTAAGAATGCTAAGTATCACAATGCTCCATAAAGTCATGATCATTTCATATTTTTTTAAACAAATAAATGTAAACATACAATGCTCCACAAAGTCATCATCATTTCATTTGCTTTTTTTCACACATAAAAACATGAAAAGGGTTTAAGAGTACATACCTGGTTGAGACGTCCTTCAAATTTTCACCGCTAAAAGCACGTCAAACCTTAAAACATGGGTGCATACTGTAAATTAGAATCCAACAGGAAGAAGAACTATCCAACATGAAGAAGCCAACAGGAAGAAAAACAAGCACCCATAAGAATAAAAAGGAATAATGTTAGAATAATTTCACATTCCAGAAGAACAGTTAATAGATAATACTAAATTACATATATATGTCAGTAGTTAAGAGGGATCAGTTAATAGAGACCAGCAGAATCTATTATAAATTACATAATTCAGAGATACAACTAACCTGCATGCATAAGCCTTTTAATTCTTTTAGGGGCTGCCCCCCCCCCCCCCCCCCCCCCCCCCCCCCCCAAGGCTACCATCAAGTTGATTTAACAAAAAGTTTGGTATATTTTAGGGATTGATTGGTGAAGCCTGGAAAAGTGGGTGGCAACAATTATAGAAACTATAGTATGGTTCATACTTTGGGATGACATGATGCAAATAGCATTACCAACTGAAAAGGATTATCCAACAGGAAATTGTCAAAGAATCCCAAATGAACATCCACAGAGGAGCTATTAGATTAAATTTGAACTATGATTAATCAACATGACAGGGAATATAGTGATCATCATAAAAATAATCATCAGGAAAAATAAATCAGGTATAGGAGTACCCAACTGACAGATAGAAAGAATGCTAATAAAAAGGAAAAATAAATCAGGTTTAGGATTACCCACTGAAACCTTTGATTAAAAGAAGCATATATGCATACATGAAGTAAACATGCATAGACAGATATAGGATTAAACATGAAGTACGATTGATCAACATGACAGGGGAGATAGTGATCATCATAAAAATAATCAACAGGAAAAATAAATCAGATATAGGAGTACCCAACTGACAAATAGAAGCTAATAAACAGAAAAAATAAATCAGGTATAGGATTATCCACTGAAATCTCTGATTAAAAGAAGCATACATGCATACACATATATAAAGACACATGCAGTTCAAACTTTATTTTCCAATAAATGCAAGTCTCTTCAAATAGGAATGTTTGTAGGATAAAGCAACCCGAAATAGGATAAATCAACAGGAAGTAGTCAAAGAAATCCCAATGAACACCCACATAAGAGATATAGGATTAAACATGAACTATGATTAATGAACATGACAGGGGATATAGGCTAACCTAAAATAGTATACATACATAGACAGATATAAACCAACAGAAAAATGTAAAAGAAATCCCAAATGAACACCCACAGAGGAGATATAGGATTATACATGAACTATGATTAATCAACATGACAGGGGATATAGTGATCATCATAAAAATAATCAGCAGGAAAAAAAATCAGGTATAGGAGTACCCAACTGACAGATAGAAGGAATGCTAATAAACAGAAAAAATAAATTAGGTATATGAATACCCATTGAAACCTCTGATTAAAAGAAGCATACATGCATACACATATATAAAGAACACATGCAGTTTAAACTTTATTTTCCAATAAATGCAAGTCTCTTCAAATAGGAATGTTTGTAGGATAAAGCAACCCGAAATAGGATAAACCAACAGGAAGTTGTCAAAGAAATCCCAAATGAACACCCACATAAGAGATATAGGATTAAACATGAACTATGATTAATGAACATGACAGGGGATATAGGCTAACCTAAAATAGTATGCACATACATAGACATATATAAACCAACCTAAAATAGGATAAACCAACAGAAAAATGTAAAAGAAATCCCAAATGAACACCCACAGAGAAGATATAGGATTAAACATGAACTATGATTAATCAACATGACGGGATATAGTGATCATCATAAAAATAATCAGCAGGAAAAAAAAAATCAGGTATAGGAGTACCCAACTGACAGATAGAAGGAATGCTAATAAACAGGAAAAATAAATCAGTGTATATGATTACCCACTGAAACCTCTGATTAAAAGAAGCATGCATGCATACACATATAAAGAACACGTGCACTTCAAACTTTATTTTCCAATAAATGCAAGTCTCTTCAAATAGGAATGTTTGTAGGATAAAGCAACCCGAAATAAGATAAACCAACAGGAAGTTGTCAAAGAAATCCCAAATGAACACCCACATAAGAGATATAGGATTAAACATGAACTATGATTAATGAACATGACAGGGGATATAGGCTAACCTAAAATAGTATGCACATACATAGACAGATATAAACCAACCTAAAATAGGATAAACCAACAGAAAAATGTAAAAGAAATCCCAAATGAACACCCACAGAGAAGATATAGGATTAAAAATGAACTATGATTAATCAACATGACAGGGGATATAGTGATCATCATAAAAATAATCAATTGGAAAAAAAAATCAGGTATAGGAGTACCCAACTGACAGATAGAAGGAATGCTAATAAACAGGAAAAATAAATCAGTGTATATGATTACCCACTGAAACCTCTGATTAAAAGAAGCATACATGCATACACACATATAAAGAACACATGCACTTCAAACTTTATTTTCCAATAAATGCAAGTCTCTTCAAATAGGAATGTTTGTAGGATAAAGCAACCCAAAATAGGATAAACCGACAGGAAGTTGTCAAAGAAATCCCAAATGAACACCCACATAAGAGATATAGGATTAAACATATAGGCTAACCTAAAATAGTATACATACATAGACAGATATAAACCAACCTAAAATAGAATAAATCAACAGAAAAATGTAATAGAAATCCAAATGAAGACCCTCATAGGAGATGTAGAATTAAACATGAACTATGATTAATCAACATGATAGGGATATAGTGATCATCATAAAAATAATCAATAGGAAAAAAAAATCAAATATGGGAGTACCCAACTGACAGATAGAAGGAATGCTAATAAAAAAAAAACAGGTATATGATTACCCACTGAAACCTCTGATTAAAAGAAGCATATATGCATATACATATATAAAGAACACATGCATTTCAAACTTTATGTTCAAATAAATGCAAGATATAGGATTAAACATGTACTATGATTAATCAACATGACAGAGGATATAGGCCAACCTAAAATAGTATGCATGCATAGACAGATATAAACCAACCTAAAATAGCATAAACCATCAGGAAATTGTTAAAGAAATCCCAAATGAACACCCACAGAGGAGGGGGGTATAGGTCACGAGCATGAAATATAATAACCAAACATGAAATACATTTAACCAATTTGCATCTGAAAAATATGAAATAGACTGTAAAGGAAAACCACAAAAACAACCTACGGATGAGGGGAATATAGGGTACGATGAAAAGTAAAAATATTTTCAGAAACTTGCAAAGCAAAATCTAGAGAAAACACCCGGTGTCCAAGGACACCACCTTGAAGAAGAGATGGAGAGGACAACACCCTGGTGTAGAAGACCACAATTGTTGCTTAAATAGACCATCAAGATGAAAAAAAAATGAGATGAAGCAAAAGAAGAACAACTCGTGAACACGGTCAAGGCATTACAGGCATCGTAGGATGCGTTGTCGATCGAGAGGGAGAGCTGCAGAGAGACAGATGTTGAGCCCTAAAGCTGTAGAGGAAGAGGGAGAGATGTAGATGGATGGCGAGCCCGTGAGCCAAAGCATGTGAGTTAGTGGGAGTTGCAGAGGAAGAACAGTGATTGAAGGCGAGGTCGATTCCACGCTAGGAATCTTGCCGTTGCAGAGGAGGAGCATGGGTCGGGTTGTCGAAAGAGAAGACGAAGAGGGTTGTTCGAAGGGAAGGATTAAGAAACGTGGAGTGGGTGGGCTGTATACTGATGGGAATGAAAAGGTGTAAATACGGGTTGAAAAGGAGGGTATAATGGTATTAAAAAAAGAGTTAAAAATGGTTAACTCTACTCCACCTCGAGAGGTGGGTTAGGGTAACTCGGTTTAACCCAGTTTACATCATCCTAACCCACTTTGATCCGGATTAAAATTTTTTGCTTTCCAAATCACTTTTTTGGCCTAACCCAGGGTTAACTTTGTCTTAACCCTTTTCCGAAGGGGCTCGAAGGATAATTTAGAGATGTCATATATACACACCTTGACTTGCTCTGATCAGCTTGGAGCATAACGAGACAAGATATTGGTGATGTCATCTAGATCATGGTGAAGGAATTCATTTCTATCTTCCTCTCGTCACGGACACCCATTAACTAAACTAACTACTGGTTACATATAGTGGAGTTTCATTTAACTTCTTTGTTTTCACCTACTTTTTGTCACAAAACTATAGGCGCACGCATGTATCTATTTCAGGTCCCGGGTGCTGATCCATTGCGTACGGGGCAGCTGAAGAGCTGTTGCCCAGCTAGCAAGCCCAGAGGGGGGGGTGAATGAGATTTTAAAAATTCGTTTTAGATGAAAAAACTGTCAACAAAAACGCTTAACAGAAAAGCACTGAGATCGATAGTTAGTGTTAGAGATAATGAAGACAAACACACAAAGAAACAGTCACACGACATAGAGGATTTTTATCCTGGTTCGGACCTCCTATCCCAAGGAGTCCTACATCCAGTCCCCAAGCAACAACTTGGGATTTCACTAACCAAGGGTACTGTCCCCCTCAAGGACCCTTACAATCAGCCACAGCTGGCATGGTATGCAATCTCGCGAGAATCTCGCAGATCTCGCGAGATTCTCGGTCTCGGCCCCTCCCCGAGAAACGAGATGGCCGAGATATGTCTTCAGGGTTCAGGCAGGGTTGTCAGTTAGGATCCTCTTCAGGCAGGGTTGTCAGGACTTCTTATTTACCTGAATATCATTTAAGTAAATGTCATTTACTTAGATATTACATGTAAATAAGGAAGTACCCCCATTTGAATCCAATAAAAATATCAAAAAAATCATATCTCTTACAAATAAAAAGTCAACTCTCCCATCCAAGAAGAAAATCGTGATTTCGATGGTTCCAATCAAAATAGTGACTTTCTAATCTTTCATAATTTGTTATAATTTACATATCTAAAAATTTCATAATTCAAATAACCTAATAGAATACTAAAAATCTAAAGTCCGGTAAAAAAGTCAAACATGTATATGACTTCTCCAAGGGAGCCACTCTCCTACTGACAGCACTTAGTCTTGAGACCTCTCAGGATTTGGTCAAACCTAAGCTATCTCACCTAAACTCATGAGATTTTTCACTTTCTAATTAAAATAAACTAGAATCCTAAGGAAGAAAAATCAAAATGCACATCTCGAAGTCCATTCTCACACTCTTGTTGTATGATATATGTGACATAGGTTGAGGCTTGAGAATGTATGTAATCATCTATGTTCCTTAAGGAATTATCCATGTGAACCTATGTGATCCACACTTTTATGTTACCTGATCTCCCGAGATCTCTCCGAGATCTCTCCGAGATCTCTTCTCTTTGACCCTCCCGAGACGAAGTCGGATCCATATGGCAAACCTTGACAGCTGGTCTTCTCTTCTAACCCCGAAGAGGTACAAAAACCACCCTGATACACAGGTCTTCCTTCCACAACGAAGGGAATAAACACCACTTGTTTCCAACAGGTCTTCTCTTCACAATTCGAAAAGGAACTTCACAACAAATGTGAATAATAGTGAATGGCCCCTAGACCAAGCTTACAACAAACGCTTGATCTGAGGCAATGTCTGAGAGAGAAAGATTTTCACTAAATGGAAACTCTCAGAACTACAAAGGCTCTCCAAAAGCTAAGCAAAATGAACACAGAGAGCTAAGAGCTACAGAAAAATATGGAGTGAAGCTTTTGGGGCTTTTGTTTCTGATGCTCGCAAGTTGAAGGTTGGGTCTCTGAAAGCTCTAAGGTGCAAAAGTTGTTCTTCATGAAGACATCAGTCTTCTATATATCTTCTCTTGAAAATATAGCCGTTGAAATGGCCGTTGTCTCTATGATAGACTCACGTTAGACAGCATGGTCCGAGGTGAACGACAGGTAAGCTTGCAGCCATTTAATGCTTTACGAGCTATGCACGTAAAGTAGGGTTTGGCGTGCAGGATCGGATCGGGCCGATTCGGGCGAATCGGTGCGGATCAGGGAAAACCCGATTCGCCTGATTCGGTCTGATTCGCCTAATACCTGTTCAGGCAGGGTTGTCAGGTCTCAGGAACCTGTTCAGGCAGGGTTTCAGGATCCCCTTATTACCTGAATATCTTTTAAGTAAATGTTAATTTCCTTAAGATATTACATGTAATAAGGAGTACCCCCATTTGAATCCAATAAAAATATCAAAAAAATCATATCTCTTACCAATAAAAAGTCAACTCTCCATCGAAGAAGAAAATCACGATTTCGGTGATTTTAGCGAAATGCTAACTTTCTAATCTCTCATAATTGGTCTATCTAAAAATTTGATAATTCAAATAAACATATAGAACACTAAAATCTAAAGTCCGGTAAAAAAGTCAAACATATATTGACTTCTTCAAGGGAGCCGCTCCCTACTGACAGCACTTAGTCTGCTCGAGGCATCTTAGAATTTAGTCAAACTTAAGTTATCATCACCTAAACTCATGAGAATTTTCACTTTCTAATTGAAAAGAAACTAGAAAGTGACAATTCTCATGAGTTTGAGTGATGATAGTTTAGGTTTGATCAATCTTAAGAGGTCTCAAATAGACTTACTGTCAGTAGGAGAGCGGCTCCCTTGGAGAAGTCACATGCACGTTTGACTTTTTTT
>JACBKR010006572.1:0-11706 GCA_014218235.1 Colocasia esculenta
TTTTATGAAGGAAGTTTAGTCTAATTCGGTATCAAATTGCATGCATAATAAGAAGAACCGGAAAAGCCCTAACTGTGCACGACTTAGGGAAAACGATTAATACTCCTTGTATACTCCATGAAAATTGGGCAAATCAAGTTAAAATGAACATAGACTCGATGCTCATAAGATGGTATAGGTTTTCTTTAATCTTGGCCCGAGAACACCTACCTTTAAGAATATCTAAGACCAGTCGACGTTCTGGACGCAGTAGAGGATGAAGGGGGATGAAGCTCTGGTTCCCAGCCTTTCTCCTCCTCCTCTGAAGCCCTAGCCCGCCTCCAAACGACCCCAACTCGTTGCCAAACCTTCCCCAAGAGTTTAGTGACGAGTTCTTATAGATTTAGGGTGTATTTACATGTCCTAATGGAACTAGGAAAGGGGGCTGCGAATTCTGCTTTCTACTTTCCAAATTCTTGGATTTTCTCACCCAAAGGAGGTAGCTACACCATGGGAAGGTGTCATACAGGGTTGGCCATGATTTGGGTTGCCATGCATGGCCATTACCACTAATTTTAACCCTAATTTGTCCTCCCTAATCACTGCATAATTACATACACGAATTTCTAGGTATTTTCTTGTCCAAATTTTTATCATTGGGCCAAATGTGCTTCATTGGCCCAATCTTGTTAATGGGTCATTAATACATGGTGTTGGAAGTCTCTCCAATATGTTTATTTAATTCCTGGTTGGGTTATTTTTCCGTGTTAACAATTTTCCGACTTAGTTTCCTAACTCGGTTAACTTAGTCACGTGTGACGTACACTCGACCAATCAGAGTTTTCGTTGCACGAATTCCTCCGTGGAACACTTAGGGACAATATTTGGGGTTGATTTATAATTTTTTTTAGAATTTTACGATGTGTTTTCTCTTGTACAATAATAGTACATAAGTTTTATCATTCCGATAATTGCAGAATTTATTTATTCCCCTTTTTTTCTAAATTTTTTAAATCACTAAATTCCGGGGTATTACAGAGGACCTCTCCCGCGTCACCTCTAACCCCAAGAGCCTCTCGGCCAACTCCTAGTAGCTGGTATAGGTCACCCCTATCACCGCCCGGCAATCTACCCTCAGGTCGGTAATCCGTGCCACGTCCTCTAGTGTGGGGATCATGTGACCCCACGGAAAGAGGAAGGCGTGGCACTCAGGGTCCCATCGCTCCTTCAGCGCCTGTATTAACACCACATCCGACGTCAACTCATCCAACCTCAAAAAGGGGCCGAACCCCATCTCCTCCAGCCGGGTCCTCTGGAAATCTGGCAATCCCTAGTAGATTGCTCGGACAACGGCCCACCCTAGTCGGGACCGCAGCTCACTCTGCAAAATGGTCATAAAAAGCGCAGGAATCAGTCAAAAAAAAAAAAAAAACATAGTCATGTCAACACGACAGGGTCCCTGTCGCCTTCTGAAGATGACGACAAGGCCACCGCTTTCAGGAATATGAAGGCGACAAGTCGACTTGTCACCTTCGGAAGGCGACAGATGGCATGTCGCCTTCCCTCTGGTAATGCGACAGGCAAGCTGTCGCGTTACCAGGGTGACCGAGGATGGGCAAAACCCGTTTCCCGGCCATCTCACCTTAGGCAAACGCCCTACAATGGGTGCCTAGCACCTCTCTCACATCATTCACACACATGGTTTGAGTTTATAGCGCCTACCTTCTTGGGCCCGACCGGTTCATCCTCACCCGGTGCCACCACGAGGTCCTCCTCCATGGGGACGGCCGGAGCCTCCTCTTGCGCCGCCATGGACGGACCCTCGTCCGCTTGTCGCCACCGGATGGTCTTCTTAGTCGGACGCCAGCCGCCACCTCCATCACCACCTCCATCGCCTCCGCCCTCCATCACAAACCGACGAAAAAAAGGGGGGCGGAAGAAGAGTTAAGAAGAGCAAGAGAGGAGAAAGAGGAAGAGCGGCCGCCGCCGGGCGGCGATCGCCGGGAGAAGGCCGGAGGAGAGGAGGAAAAGGGGAAGAAGCATCGCCGGAGGAAAGGGTGGAAGGGAGGAGAGAGAAGCAAAAGATAGAAAAGAAGAACGGGGCGTTGGACCCTAGATTTCAAACCATTCGACCTTGTCAATGCGACAAGGGGCCTGTCGCCTTCTATTCAGGTAGCGACAGGAAGCCTGTCGCGTTCACTTTTAGGGTCTCACCTGTTGACAGGTCGAGTTCCAGGTCGCGACGCCCCTACTGTCGCCTTTTTAGTCAGTGCACAGAACCCTTAAAAAATTGAATTTCTATTGCAAATCTCCAATGCATACATCAAATAAAAGCTATGAAAGTAAAAGCAACATGTCTTTCTCACTCTTACCACATAAAGTCCCATCAAATCTCTCAAATCTCTCAAAAATACAATCAAGTCTCTCTCTCAAGTTCACAGACCCCAAGTGGCCGGATTTTCTCATGCTCTCAGAGGTACGCCTGGTACGTCTCCCGTTCCTCATTCAACGTCGGCGATAGTACGTGGGTAGCGCACGCTCGCCATAAGGCCAATGTGCTCCGCACGGCCTGCTCATCCTCCGGATCTCCCAAGCGTCGCTTCTTCATAGGAGGTAAGTGAGACGGTGGGAGTACCTTAGTCCTTGGCCTTCCGATCTGAAGGTAGCATCTTTGTGGGTTGTAGAGTACTGTCGCCATGTTTTCCACAAGTTGAAGGTCCAATCCGCGTCCAAGGGGAAGCCAGATTTCCACTCCGCGCAGTGCCGCTATGTCCAATGTAAAGTGCCCCACTAGAAGGGTGCTGAAATAGTGCTGCCATGCGCTCCGTGTCTTCTTGTCCGCCGTTCTGCAAATAACTCGATCGAGGAACATGGCCGCCCCGCCGATAAAGCACAGTGGATGGCACCCAAAGATCCGACTCTCGGTAGTGGGGTTGTCTACGGGTTTGAATTTTATCCTCACTCCCAACCAACACTCTAAGAAGAGCCATAAAGTGACCCCCCCATAGAGGCCGAGGTAAGACCCGCATAAAGATAGGCCAAGACCGCATGAGAGAGGGAAAGTCCCCGCCATACCCCGCTAATGGCGCTTAAGCTCGCGTAGTCTATGAGGTGATCTTCGAATGGGAAGAGTACCACCCTGCACAAGCAAATGGCTACGGCCTTAGCTATTTCCCGGTGGTACGCACTCTTGTTCTTACATTGAGATATGATCCACTTAGACAATGGCACAAGGTGGATAGATTGAGGGCTGATCATGGTATACACATCCCCGGGATCCGTCATAAACTCACCTAGAATAAGCTTCGGGTTGATGGGCTCGATGGTATAGCAAATATTTTGCTCATCCCCCCGTTTGGTCTTAGGGAGAGCCAAAAACTCCTCGACCTCCTCAAGAAGGACGGTCGCCTCAAATTTTGGGAAAATAAAAGTATGGGTTTATGGGTGCCAAAGTTCTGTCAAGGTAGTAATGCTATGCCAATCGAAGGAAATCTTATGGTAGTTATGGGCCGCTATCAAGACACCCCCCAATCCCCACTCTCTCAAGAACCGGATCACAAACATGGGTAAGGCCTTGATCATAGGAGTTATCCACGTAAGCTTAGAATATCGGAGGGAGCCAGGGAAGAGCTAGAGGAGAGGAAAAGAAAGCAAAAGAGAGGGGAGAAGAAGAACAACATTAAAGAAGAAATTCGGAGTTAAAAAATCATTGAAAATTAAACACATCAATTTACATACTTCTCTCACTTCCTGGTTCTTGCTCAGATGGTTGGGGACGTCCGTCAGCCTCATGAGAGCACCATAGATCGTCCGGGTGCATTTGGGACCTTCATAGGGAACCTCCTCACCTATGAGAGCTTGAATGCTTGATGAGAAGAAGAGGGGGGGTATGAGCTACGAGTTTGGGCCTCTCACCCCTTATTTATAGAGCCTTGAGACAACTATTCATGGTTGGAAAGGGTTTAGAAGAGCTAATAGGAGTGGGACTTTGATTAGAGAGCTTTAAGAGTCCAAGTGGGAGTCAAAATCAAATTTTCAGGTTGCTGTTTTTGAGCTCTGGCCACAAATCCTGTGGTCGCGACATATCGATATGTCGCCTTCAGGGTAGCGACACATGCAGTGTCGCCTTCTTTTGAAAAGATAGCGACCTACTTCCTATCGCGTTCTGTTGAATATGCAATTTCCTGCCCATTTCTTTCGCATTATTATTGATTGCTTCTTCTCATGAGTTTGCACTTATGCGTTAAAGTTTTCATCATTTGGTGCATCTTGATTTGTATCATATGTTTTTATTGCTTTAATTATTGTTGAAAATCCATAAAAATAAAAAAATGTAGAAAATCTAAAAAAATCTGAACAATTCAGAAAATCCAAGAGATGGCTCGTCAGGTAAGTGCAGGTAAGTATTTCTAACCCTATCTCTGCATTACTATATGGTATCTACTCTATTATATCATCTTGAGGACCGGCTGGTTCTCGGTGTGTTCCAGGATCTGAGTTCCCCTTCACCAAAAATGAGGATGATCTAAGTACACACTGCTAATCGCTGGATAGGCCCGTTAGATGATATGACTCGGGGACAATGGATTCTATCGCACGCCGGGGATGCGAAGTGTCTTGACCCTTGCTCGTATTGTCTATCAATATTATCCTTGAGTATTTGTTACTTTCCCATCTTTTTCGCATTCTATTTTATGATTTCTTTTCTTTTAGCCCAGCATGCATCATTTAGGAATTTTAAGCTTTATGCCTCATGATTTGTCAAAGTCAGCTTCCCAATGATGTTCCAACCAGACCCTTATTTCTCAGACAAAGAATTTCATTCCATTCCGAATTTGAAAGTCCTCTTCGAGCTAGTTGCTCGGTCCAGTTTGCCAGTATGGTTCCTATTCAAAATTCCTCTCATCCCCATTCAATATAACAGTGCTTCCTTTATCTCGTGATCCGCTCATTGGTCGTGAATCACTCAAAGGCCAAAGTCGAATCGACCCGCCGGGCAGCACTATCCTCTAATGAACGTACCTCTTGAATCAAGAGGTCACTACAAGAAAAAGCGTTGTTTCCGACGGACTGAATCCGTCGGAAATCCGTCGGTATTCCGTCGGAAAAGGAGCCTTCCGACCGCTTTCCGTCCAAAGCTCGTCGGAAACTTTCCGTCGAAAATACTTGGTCAGAACTTTCCGACGGATGAAAATTCCGTCGGAATTCGGTCGAAACCTCCGACAGATTTCATCCGTCGGTAAAGCCGTCAGTATTTTCCGACCGAATTGTCGATGGTCTTTAACCGTCGGTAATTTATCTTTTCCAACAGATACTTATCCGTCGGCCAATCCGTCAGTATTTTCCGACGGAATTGCCGACGATATTTAGTCGTCGGTAATTTATCAGTTCCGACGGATACACATCCGTCGGCCAATCCATCAGGACTTTCCGAAGGTATTACCGACGGTCTTTTTTCCGTCGGTAATTTATACGTTCCGACGGATACTTATCCGTCGAAAAATCCGTCGGAAAATACACATATATTTTTTTTTAAATTGACAAATAAAAATACATTGCTACAATGTCAAACCTGCTACAATATTCATAAATTTAACAAATACTAACAATCAACAAAAAATCATAAAATACAATAAATATAAATCATATAGCATAATGAATACAAAAATCAACATAGATCTGCTGGATCGTCTGCTGTCCCTGCCTCGTCATCGTTTGGAGCTGGATCCTATATTAAAACAAATTAAAATGAGAAACATTAATAATAAATAAAAGACATACAGTATTTTCAAAAATTAAATTTAAAACATGTGATTATTTCTCAAGCTTAATACAATACTATTTTAGATCCATCATTTTCTTGGGTGTTTTTAGATCCGTCCTTTGAATGCCCAACCCAATCCGGGGGTCCAAATTGGATTCCGTCAGTTTTTACACGTCACTTTAACCCACCTGGTCGTGTCGGAGAAAACGGCACGTCGATCCGATCCCTATTTGGGATTTTGGACCCCCGGTTGTGTGTTTTAACCTTTTATATATACTTGGGTGTTTTTAGATCCGTCCTTTGAATGACCAACCCAATCCGGAGATCCAAATTGGATTCCGTCAGTTCCCACACGTCACTTTAACCCGCTCGGTCGTGTCGGAGAAAACGGCACGTCGATCTGATCCCTATTTGGGATTTTGGACCCCCGGGTTGTGTGTTTTGACGCTTTATATATACTTGGGTGTTTTTTAGATCCGTCAATTGAACGTCCGACCCAATCCGGAGATCCAAATTGGATTCCATCAGTTCCCACACGTCACTTTAACCCACTGGTCGTGTCGGAGAAAACGGCACGCCGATCCGATCCCTATTTGGGATTTTGGACCGCGGGTTGCGTGTTTTGACCATTTATATATGCTTGGCCGTGTTTTTAGATCCGTCCTTTGAATGCCCAACCCAATCCGGGGATTCAAATTAGATTTCGTCAGTTTCTACACGTCACTTTAACCCACCCGGTCGTGTCGGAGAAAACGGCACATCGATCCGATCCCTATTTGGGATTTTGGACCCCCAGGTTGTGTGTTTTAACCTTTTATATATACTTGAGTATTTTTAGATCCGTCCTTTGAATGCCCAACCCAATCCGGAGATCCAAATTGGATTCCGTCAGTTCCCACACGTCACTTTAACCTACCCGGTCGTGTCGGAGAAAACGGCACGCCGATCCGATCCCTATTTGGGATTTTGGACCCCCGGGTTGCATGTTTTGACGATTTATATGCTTGGCCGTGTTTTTAGATCCGTCCTTTGAATGCCCAACCCAATCCGGGGATCCAAATTGGATTCCGTCAGTTTCTACACGTCACTTTAACCCACCCGTCGTGTCGGAGAAAACGACACGTCGATCCGATCCCTATTTGGGATTTTGGACCCCCGGGTTGTGTGTTTTAACCTTTTATATATACTTGGGTGTTTTTAGATCCGTCCTTTGAATGCCCAACCCAATCCGAAGATCCAAATTGGATTCCGTCAGTTCCCACACGTCACTTTAACCCACCCGGTCGTGCCGGAGAAAACGGCACGCCGATCCAATCCCTATTTGGGATTTTGGACCCCCGGGTTGCGTGTTTTGACCCTTTATATATGTTGGCCGTGTTTTTAGATCCATCCTTTGAATGCCCAACCCAATCGGGGATCCAAATTGGATTCCGTCAGTTTCTACATGTCACTTAACCCACCCAGTCGTGTCGGAGAAAACGGCACATCGATCCGATCCCTATTTGGGATTTTGGACCCCCGGTTGTGTGTTTTAACCTTTTATATATACTTGGGTGTTTTTAGATCCGTCCTTTGAATGCCCAACCCAATCCGAGATCCAAATTGGATTCTGTCAGTTCCCACACGTCACTTTAACCCACCCGGTCATGTCGGAGAAAATGGCACGTCGATCCGATCCCTATTTGGGATTTTGGACCCCCGGGTTGCTTGTTTTGACCATTTATATATGCTTGGCCGTATTTTTAGATCCATCCTTTGAATGCCCAACCCAATCCGGGGATCCAAATTGGATTCCGTCAGTTTCTACGCGTCACTTTAACCCACCCGGTCGTGTCGGAGAAAACGGCACGTCGATCGGATCCCTATTTAGGATTTTAGACCCCCGGGTTGTGTGTTTTGACCCTTTATATATACTTGGGTGTTTTTTAGATCCGTCATTTGAATGCTCAACCTAATCCGGAGATCCAAATTGGATTCTGTCAGTTCCCACACGTCACTTTAACCCACCCGGTCGTGTCGGAGAAAACGGCATGCCGATCCGATCCCTATTTGAGATTTTGGACCCCCGGTTGTGTGTTTTGACCCTTTATATATATACTTGGGTATTTTTAGATCCGTCAATTGAACGCCCGACCCAATCCGGAGATCCAAATTGGATTCCGTCAGTTCCCACACGTCACTGTAACCCACCTGGTCGTGTCGGAGAAAACGGCACTCCGATCCGATCCCTATTGGGATTTTGGACCCCTGGGTTGCGTGTTTCAACCATTTATATATGGTTGACCGTGTTTTTAGATCGGTCATTTGAATGCCCAACCTAATCCGGGGATCCAAATTGGATTCTGTCAGTTTCTACACGTTACTTTAACCCACTCGGTCGTGTTGGACGCCCGGCTCAATCCTAAGTATATGAAATTAATACTAATACTGACCTGAGCTGCTGGCTATGTGGGGCGTACTCCCTGCATTATTGACATGAACTGCTGAACCATATCGCTGAACTGCATCTGTAGTGTACCCGCTGCGTCTCTATCTCTACCCGCTGCGCCTGTAGCTCTACCCGCTGCATCTGTAGCTCTTCCCGCTGCGTCTGTAGCTCTGTACGTAGCTCCTCCCGAATGATGCCTCTAATGTCCTCTACACCACTGACGGGCGGCGCAGAAGATGAACTCGCGTGTGCCGGAGGAGCGATCGAACTGGCATATGAGGACAACACTCGATGAGTATCCAGGCTGTCCCCAAAGCCGTACACTCGACCCTTCCTCGGCACTCCCGCTGCCTCGACCCAAGCGTCCGCATCCAAATCTGGCTGGGGAGTGCCCTCTGTGTAGCGCTCCGTGCGGGCACTCTCGGTAACATAGTCATCCGTCCCCTTCCTCTTATGAGTCCGGTCAAATAACTCGCGGAAAGTAGGGGCACGCTCCAAGTCGTGATGCTTAAAATTCAACAAAATTAGTTAGTTTCACAATAATAATCCATATGTATATATGAATCGAACAATAAAATACTTACCAATTTTTGACTGTGGGTCGCATAAGATACGGATCCACTAGTATGCACATTCTTCTCCGGTTGAGTTGCTCTGTTGCGTATTGCCGTCTGTGACCGCTGCTGCCATGGTCCAGCAGCCCAACGCGCGCAAAGGGACTCCCAATAGTCCGTCCGCAGCCAAACAGGGTCGTAATCCACCCAAGCCATAGGATCCCGGTTCCCTGTGGTCTTCATTGCCTTGTCCCGTGCCTCCCACATCGACTTTCTTAAATTAGTCTGGGCCGTAATCTCCCAGACGGCTCGAGCCCGAGGGAGATCCTCGGGTCTCGTGAACGCGAACCTCCGCTGTAAAGAAATAAAATTAATCAACGTTCTGCAATAAACCTAAATTAATAATAATTGAATAAATGACTTCAACTCTTCTAAAAAATAAAAATACCGTAAACATGTCAAATAATAAATCCCGGACTGGCACCGGGAAGTCTCTCCATGCATCCATTGGTCCTGGAATATGTGCGTGGACCAACGTCGTAATATAGCGGGAAGCAGGATTGGGATCTATCTTCCCCCTGCAATTCCACATTAATTTTCTACATGAAATGTATATCCTAAATAACAAATACAGTAACACTGAGATGATGAACTTTACCCTGAGATCCAGCTTGGTTGTCGTCCTGGTAGCTGAGGCCCCTCCTCAGCTGCTGGATGCTGGCTCTCCACCTCTGTTGAAAACAATTTAGTACACTTTTATTGTATAAATTGCAAGAGACCAAACATACTAATCTATTGAAACATATGTTTACCTTGTGGTGAGGAAGAAGACGAAGGTGGCATGGACGGGGAGGCAGTCCCTGCAAAATTTCATACACATTAGAAATTATGAATTTCAAATAAACAACAATGTAGAAAATTACCTGTCGCTGGGACGACGGGCGTGGACGGGGAGGTAGTCCCTGCAAAATTTATACACATTAGAAATTATGAATTTCAAATAAACAACAATATAGAAATTTACCTGTCGCTGGGACGACGGGCGTGGACGGGGAGGCAGTCCCTGCAAAATTTCATACACATTAGAAATTATGAATTTCAAATAAACAACAATGTAGAAAATACCTGTCGCTGGGACGACGGGCGTGGACGGGGAGGCAGTCCCTGCAAAATTTCATACACATTAGAAATTATGAATTTCAAATAAACAACAATATAGAAATTTACCTATCGCTAGAACGACGGGCGTGGACGGAGAGGCAGTCCCTGCAAAATTTCATACACATTAGAAATTATGAATTTCAAATAAACAACATGTAGAAAATTACATGTCGCTGGGACGACGGGCGTGGACGGGGAGGCAGTCCCATAAAATTTCATACACATTAGAAATTATGAATTTCAAATAAACAACAATATAGAAATTACCTGTCGCTGGAAGACGGGCGTGGACGGGGAGGCAGTCCCTGTAAAAATTGTATGTACGTTAGTTCTCGTGAAATCAATATAAACAATAATACCCATATGGTTTTTTGTGTTATATGCATATACCTGTCGCGGACCTGGAGGCAGACGTGGACGGGGAGGCAGTCCCTCTGCCAACGGACGTGGCAACCTCCGACTGCGTCCTCCACGTACCATATCTCTATTGATACAAATAAAGATATAGCAAGTCATCAGCACTCAATTGAAGTAGCAATTTATTATGAACATGTAATGAACAACAACACCAATTTCTTACAAAATATGCAGTATATTATCTATATTCATCATCAGATGCTGAAGACATGTTAATTCAGCATCATCTTCATCATCATCCTGGAATTCATCCTCATCATCTTGGGAGTCTTCCTCCACATCAGACTCCACCTCCCGCTCAGCGACATTTGGGTCAACTTCTTCTTGTTCGTTATCCTTATGTAAGGAAATTGTTTCATTTATATCATGAACATTGTACTGCGTAGAAGCTGCCAACTCTCGTGCGTCACTTCGATCTGATTGGAAAAAGTTGTCATTAACACCTTCGAGCTCATCATCAGTCGGGAGAAGCTCATACTCAGGGAATAGTCTTGATTTCACTCTACATGCAGCCCACCAATCTCTTAATTTGAGGGATGTATAATTTGAATAACAAACTTGTTGGGCTTGTGCCGCCAGGATGAATGGCTCATATGTACTCAATTTGGACTTATGCTTCACATCGATTAAATATGTTGTGTCATGACGAATAGATGTCGGGTCAAACCAATGACACTTGAACAGAAATACATTGTTGTCCTGTCCCAAAAATTGCAGTTCAATGACTTCTTCGAGAATGCCATAATAGTCAATTTCATTTTCATTATAGGCACTTCCCTTCACACATACGCCGCTGTTCATCGTAGACTTATTTGTCCATAATCTCTCGTGTGAAATCTGTATCCATTCACAATGTAGCCTGGATAGACACGTACAATCTTCGAGGGGCCAAAACTAATCTGTTGTACTCTGAATCGGGAATGAAGCCTTGTTCAACTATTATGAGATAAATAGACAAACATTGAATAAATGACTTCAACTCAGTCTGCATAAAAAACATAACACTTATGTTTCAAAATAATTAGACACATACTCGAGATCTTAACCAAGTAGGAAAAGACTTCTCCCGTTCCTTTTCAACCTGCACGTCAGTTAGACGTGGATTCCGTCGCAATATGACCGAGTCAAACTCTCTGCAATGTAAATGTCACACAACCGTTAGGTTCTGCAGTAATGCACGCAAATGATGACGAATAAGCGTGGAGAGCTTACTGAATGTAAGGGTCTAGTTCTTCGCAATTCATGAACATGTAGATCTCCGCAGCTACCAACTCTCTGTCTTGGAGTGCGCGAGTAGATGAAGATCCGAACGCCCGTCCGGCACACTTGAATACAGAGAGTCGGTCTGACACGTCGGAATCTCCACCATCATCATTACGTGGAGGTTGAGTGCGTCGGGTTCG
>JACBKR010006573.1:0-11593 GCA_014218235.1 Colocasia esculenta
TGAGTTCTCCCATTCTGTATTTATGTTATTCCATTTTTTTTTAGGATTTTATACTACACTCCCTCGGCTAATCCCTTTTTCATTTTTTATCTTTTTTTCTTTGTCAGGCTAATCAACACGGAAAATGCCCTCTACCACGGCCGGCTGTGTTCGTAGAGGAAGAAGGGACCCACATCCCCCCCGCAATCTCTCCACGCTCCAACAGGGTAATCAACACTGAAAACACCCTCTACCATGGCTGGCCATGTTCGTAGAGGAAGAAAGGACCCACATCTCGGCGCAATCTCCCCACGCTCCAACAGGTATTCCCCGCGATCACTTCTTCCACCCGCACCCTCACTGTGCATTCTCCATTCAGCACCCTCGCGTGCCTGGTCATCACGATCTTTTTCTTTTCGCTGTTTTTTTATCATCCCCCCTCTTTGTGGACGCCTGGAGTTCCCGACGAACTCGGAGCGGTATCCATAGATTGGCGATCACAGTTGGACCTCTTTTTGCGTTCTCCTTTGATTACCCCCTCCTTCGTGCCCCATGTGGAACTCTTTTTCATTTATTTTATACTCTGCAAAGCATGCTGTCTGTTTAATTTTCTTCTTTTTTTACACATCTCCCGCTTTCCTGCCCTTTTTCTGTCCTCGGGGGCCTGTTGGAATCGCGTCCAACACAGAGGACACATTTTAATGCATCCACTAAACCGGCCGCATTTCGTTTTGGTTTCGCAGTGGCTAAGGCCGACGCGTTCTGCTTCTCTGTCGCGGCGACTAAGCCCAACGCGTCCCTGTATACCTTATTTTTTTTCCTGTACATCTTTCCTACTTATTGCCTATTTACTACTTTGGTTTTGTTCCCGGGTGCCTGTTTGAATCCGCATCCAACAGAGACTAGGCGAGTCCAACAGGGACTAGACGTATTTTAGTTTACTGTTGCGGCAGCACCGATCGACGTGTTATTGTTACGGCGGCAAAGGCCGACGCGTTCTTGTCAGCAGTCCATCCACAGGGACTAGGCGCGGCCCTGACAACCTTCTGGGGCTCTCAATTCTGCGTCCAAGTGACTGGACGTGATTTTGAAGTCGCGGCGTCCGTACTCGCCACGATTCAGAGTGCTGATAGAATGCGCCCCTTCTGCCATTTTTACTATAAACTGTCGCATGCAGGGCATTTTGCATTGGTCGGGGGACCTCCTTCCCTCATATCTTAGGCTCCATACACCCTTCCGATGAAGGCAAGCTCTCCATTAGGCATTCCGTCCCTTTGGACTAGCGAACCTTCTCCCGGAACGCCATAAGTCTCCGTACCCCGTGGATTCCCTCACGGCGGACCGAGCTGGTTGTACCCCTCCGTTGACCCGGGTTAGATATCCATTACGTGGTGAGAGGTGATTCTAGTTGCACACCAAAGTATTCATACTCTACCCAACTAGGATCTCACCTAGAGTGACACAATATTTTTCAATCCATTAATTAATTGAGAAACTCTTAAAAACAAGCACTAAGCATTACAACTTGTTTGAACCATCTTCATTGCTTAATCTTTGTTCAACTTGTTTGTTTGCTTGCCTGTTAAAAATGGACCCATACCATCATGCCAATTTTAATAACATGGACTATGAGGATAATGTCAAGTCACCATCTTTTTAGTCCCATGTCCGTCCATCTCACCACCGTGAGGGGCAGCCTTCTACTTCCTATAGTTACGTGTGCACACTACGCACTAACCAATTTGATGTCCCCTCACATTTGCCCCCAATCAGAACCCGGCGAGAGCCTTCCCCCCACCAAGATCCCAAAGTGCAGACTGTCCTGCATGCCCTGGAAACTCACCCCTCAACAACTTAATCTGATCCAATCTTTAGTTGAGGGTGTGACTCCCTCTCCCTCTCCTTCTCCCTCTCCTTCTCCCAGGCACCCACCTTTGTACATTCCGGCGACTTCGCCACATACCCCTGCACATTCTTCGTCACCTCGGCCCCCTAGCCATTTGCACTCCTATGCTCCAGTCCGTACAGACCACCCATTGGGAAGGCCCATTAATTCAAGGCCCCCCCATATACTCCCTCACATGCCCAGCAGCAACCCACTCCACTCTAGGATGCTCGTCTCCAGAAATTGAACAATCTGGAGAATCAAATAAATAAGCTTTCCAATCCTATGAGTGACCCCGCTACCGCCATGCCGGCTCTCCCTCAAATTTATATTCATCCTTCGGAGATGCCGTCGTACCGACTGTATAATGGCATGGGAATCCCTACCTTCATGTCAAGGAATTCCTCTATGAGTCTTCTCGTTGGCAACGAGACCCTATCACCTTGGCATATTTATTTAGAAAGTCTCTTGACGGCCTTGCACTCGAATAGTTCTACTCTCTAGAGCCAAGTGAGGCAGGGGACTTCCGCCCCCTTCATAAAAAATTCCTTCAAAGATACAAAGACCGCGTTAGCCCTTATCCATCTATCACGGATCTAGCATCCGAGGAGATGGGGGCCGACGAGGCATTTGTACAATTTTCTGACCGTTGGAGGTCAATGGCCACAAGAATGCAGCATGTGCTCTCGGAGTCAGAGCAAGTTAAAATAATCATTTCCAACTCTACTCTGAGGTTCAGGCACATCCTGGCCATGAACCAAATCACCTCCATGGAGGAGCTCTACGAGCAGGGGTGTTACATTCAGACCCATCTGATGGACTCCCCGATCGTAGAGCTATTTGATCAAATTAATCCGAGAAAGAACGGATCAGTGGACGCCATCCAATCCACCTCACCACCCTACAACATCCACTTCATATACACCTCCACAAACTCCAATTTACCACAACATGCCGCCACCTAGGCGTCCACTGATTCATCCTTTTCGGACTCAACAACCTCCAACTCGGCCCTACGACGCCCCTATTTTCCACAAAGAAACTCTTGTGCCCTACGTTGCACCTGCTCTGGCACCCATGCTAGCTCCCATGACTCCACCACAACAACCTCCATCTCCACCACAGCCTGTTGCTCGGGCTGAGGTTGCCAACTGCCAACCCATCTGCGAAACCACTTGGTGTTACGACGATGAACCTTCCGAGGTCATGTTCGTACGCCATTTACCTACACCTCCTACATTGCCATCCCTTACCATTAAGGCTTCCATAATTAAGCCTCCACCCACCATTACCACCAATCGTTACATCTCCCACTACGCCAACACCATTGGCAATCGAACCCGAGCAACCCCTCGCTGTCATACCTATTACGCCTCCACTGGCCATACAACCTTCTACTTCATCCATATCCACCCCATCCAATGGAGTGGGTGAAAACCTTTGAGGAGCCGCAAGCGTCAGCAAAAGAAGGAAGTCCGAGGACCGTGCATGCTTTTTAAAATCCACGATTATATTCCTCGCATGCCGGTCATTGTTTCCATACCGGGCACTTTCACCGAACGGGAGTCTTCCCCTCCATCTATGGCCGTCAAAAGGCCTTCTAATAATATGCCCATCATTTCGGTTGCCAGCCAGCATCATTGTAGGATCGAATGGGTGGATGGATCAGATCTAGAAGGGGGGGGGTTGAATAGATCTAAAACCAATTTATGCGGAAGCTCAAGCAATTTAAATTACTTCGAATCAGAGATCAATTCATCCCAACAATTTACTAATCTGAAGTGTGATTAGTGTGTGTGAGCAAATCGATTAGTAGTGTGAACGAAATCCCTATGCATGCATCTAGCGTAATACAAAGTCAAACCACAATTCAAACCATTGCACAGAGGATTTTTAGGTGGTTCGGAAATCACCTCCAGTGACTCCTACGTCCACCCTCACACAGTGAGGCCACACTATCCAAAACTTGAGTACAACCCACATTGGAGCACGATGACTCCAAACACCCTTGAGTTCAACGACTCACAACTGAGTGCGATGGCTCAAACAACAACTGGAGCACGACGACTCCAAATTGAGCACGACGGCTCAAACCACACCGTGAGTGTGACGACTCACAAACCAGAGCTCGATGGCTCCCAAAAACACAAGCTAGATCAAAGACAATAGAAATCAGATCCTCTAGCAATGATCTGATTCAAGACAAATTCGTACACAGAAATTTGCACAGAACGTCATGCACAATCTCATAGACAAAATAAAGAAGAACAAACTCTGAAGTGAGAAATGGATGTAGAATGAGTTCTTCGATGAAGAGGCTTTGTAGACACTTCAATTGAGGAGCCTTGATGGAAATCGATGGAGATTCTCCTCAATTGGCGATGCTGCTTGATGGCATCTGAAATGCCAGAAATCCTTCTTCTCCTGCACCTCTTCAGTTGGATCTGCTCCCTTACCTAGCACAGCAAGCTTCTCTCCAGAGATTCCCCTTGATTCCCACGTCCTTCCTCTTGAAAGGACGGCCTGCAACTTTTGGAGATGGAGCAAGATCTGGAAAGACCCCTTTGGCCGCCAAAAAGCTTCTTCTGGAAGTGTATGGGCTCTCTTGCCTTTGGGGTACAAGGAACATGGGTATTTATAGCCCCATATGTCCATAAAGTGCCTTGGGGTGCATGGGCTCGGAAACCTAGGTCAAATCCCCTAATTCCCAAGCATCCACGTGTCCAGAAAAATTCACATTTTTGAGTTTCAGGTGGACTGTGTCGACACCACCAGGGAGTGTGTTGACCCACTGTCCCATTTGCGCAAAACTGGTCTTCTGGGAACTGGGACTATAGTGTTGACACTACCAGGGGCTGCTGTGGACACACTTGACCCTGTCTTCATGAAAAACCTTCAGGGACTCTGACCTAGTGTCGACACCATCAAGGGTGTGTCGACACTACCATGACAAATCTGTATACGCCTGCAAATTTAACAATAAATCATTAGTACAAGATATTATCATAAAGTATGAGATATTAAACATCAAAAACATGTTGTCTAAGTATTATTGTGATATGTATAAAATGTATAACTGTCATCATCAAAATCACAATATGTCATCATTAAAATCACAATGTGTCATCATTAAAATCACAAATCATGTCATTAAAATCAAAGTATGAGTGATGTTCATTGGTCATCATAAAATACAACTTTAGGAAATTCCAAAACGCACTCAACCCAACAATCATTTCACGATGCTCATAGGGAATCTCTCCCTCCAAGCTCTCATGACCCCTCACACCATTTGTAACTTCCCACTCTAGTGAATGGGTCAACTATCCAGATTGTGATCACGCATTCCAAGGCCAAATCCTTGGCACAATCAATTACTCAAGGGGTCGTTTCCCTTCCCATATCCAATGCTATACAACCTTTGGGCACGGACCCCTTATTGTTGCTTCCAACTCCACCAGTGGAACTCCCCGCCATCTCATTCAGCTACATTCCAAGGGAGTTACCACTGTCGATTGAAACTCCGACGGAAGTCAACAACCCTCCAATCATCGAGAGCTGTTCAATCCCGATGAGAAGAGCAAGACCTTCCGCCCGCTGGGCACGTTATGAGAGGAAGTACCTGAGGGTCAGAACGCCAACTCTCATGCGGAAGATCAAACGTCGGGCAAGGCAAAAGACCAGGGGGCCTCCATCTTTTTCCCTTTCTTTTCAATCATCTTTTATGCTTCTCACACCTTCCCGTGGGTTCTCCACATTCCCTCCCCACGGGAGGCATTTTATTTTCATCTTTTTTACGATTCGTTTTCTTACGCTAGGCATCACATCCCCTTTTGTAATCATCACTCTCCCTTCCGTGCCCCACGTGGCACATCTTCTTTTCATGCCCACGTGGCACACTCCTCCCTATGCCCCACGCGACACAACTCCTTCCTGTGCCCCACGTGGCGCATCTCCTTCCTGTGCCCCACGTGGCACATCTCCCTCCCGTGCCCCACGTGGCACATCTTCTTTTCATGCCCACGTGGCACAACTCCTCCCCGTGCCCCACGCGGCACAACTCCTTCCTGTGCCCCACGTGGCGCATCTCCTTCCCGTGCCCCTCGTGGCACACACTACGTGGCACATCTCCTCTCCATGCCTCACATGGCAAACTCCTTCCCGTGCCTCACGAGCACATCTCCTTCCTGTCCCCACGAGGCACATCTCCACTCCGTGCCCCACGTGGCACATCTCCTTCTTGTGCCCCATGCGGCACCTCTCCATCTTGCGCCCCACGCTGTGCACCCTCTTCTCTGGCCCCTCACGACCCACTTTTTCCTTTCTCTCCTCTGGCCCCGCTGGATTCTTTTCCTCTCACAGGGCTTCGCGCCCTCCTTCTTCTGCAACCCCTCCGGCCCCGCCAGAGTCTCCAAAGTCTTTCTGCAATTCTCTCCTCTCATTTTCAATCAGGTCATCCGACCTTTCTCCCACTATTTTCGGGGCTTTAGTCCCCATGTGTCTTCTAATTTCTGAATAAAAATGTACATTCTTCCTAGACCATGGAGTCTCGCCCTGACGCAGGGCATTCGTCCTCTCTTTACCCTCTTTCGGGGCTTTAGTCCCCATGTGTTTATCTAATTTCCAAAAAATAAAATGTAAATTCTTGTAGACCTCAGAGTCTCGCCCTGACACAGGGCATTCATCCTTTCCTCACCCTCTTTCGGGCTTTATCCCCCATGTATTTCTTTAAATTTCCAAATAAAATATAAATTTTTGTAGCCACAGAGTCTCGCCCCAACGCAGGGCATTCGTCCTTCCTTTACCCTCTTTTGGGGCTTCAGTCCCCATGTGTCCTTTTAATTTCTAAATAAAATGTAAATTCTGGTTGACCCCAGAGTCTCGCCCCGACATAGGGCATTCGTCCTCCCTCTACCCTCCAAAATCTTACTATATTTTAGCAGTGTCAAAAATAAAAAATCCATAAAAATTGAATATTGACATTGCCATGCTATCGCAACATCCCTGTTATGCAAACTTCGCTCCAGGAGTCCAAAATTCCCTCCCGGGTTATTAAGGTTTGCCCTTAGCATGGGCACCTCACACACACTGCACGGCGCCCTAAGCCGATTGCTCCCGGTAAACACCATCATTATCACAGCCACGCCTGAAAGGCACAAAAGTCTGTTTCTCCTCCTATTCAGCCAAAATATGGGTAATAGAGGTAGTCTGGGCAAGGCAAACAACCCAAGCACTCTGTCATAAGAAAGTCCCAAAAACGGGCGAATCAAATGACCATAAAAAATCAAAGTCAAATGCATGTTAAGAGTAGCAAAGTCCCTGCAGAGATCCAAACGGACCTGGACGTATGCATGCAAAAATCAAATCATCAAGTGTAATAGGGCATGGCAAAGAGTGGCAAAGTCCCGCGGAGATCCAAATGGACCGGTCGTACGCATGTCCCTAACAAACAAATGGTCATAAATTAATTCCAAAGGCCCCAGTGCTTAATGAGACTGAATCTTCTAATGGCTGTGCCAAGAAGGTCAAACCTAAACTCTTCAAGCTCCATACAAAGCTTATCTCCAAATTTCTTCCCTTCTTCCTGCTAGACTTCGTCGCCTTTTTTAGGCGTGGCTTTGATAGTGGCACCGTTAACCAAGTGCAATCAGCCGTGGGCACCACGTTAAAATGCACGTCCTACTCTGGGCAACCCTTAATGAATAGGAGGTACCAAGGACCCTCGCCTGTCATTTTCATAACCCTAATGCCGCCATGGCATACAATGTCTTCAAATCCCAAAAAAAGAGGGATATTTTCAAAATCACAAAAATCAAATACCCTTTAAAAATTCATAAAAATTTGAATATTTTCTAAATCAACAAAAAATCCAATATTCCAAATCCAACAAAATTCAAATATTCCAAAACTCAATAAAAATAAAAATTTCAAAAAATCCTAAAAATTTAAATATTAAAAAAACTCCATAAAAATTCGAATATTTTCAAAACCCATAAAATCAAATATTTTAAAAAACCATAAAAATCCAAAATTTCCAAACCCACAAAAAAAATCAATATTTCTCAAACCATAAATTCAAATACTTTCAAAAATCCAAAAAACTTTGCGATGGTATTGCACATGGCAAGCAGATCCTGTCTGTGCCGGATCACATCAATTCTTCCATCATTAGTTCCCCATCTTGCACTCCAAACTCCGTTATCCAAGAACATTTATCCTCATGGTTAAAACAAACAAACTGTTTGAGCTGCATCTGTTGTTGACTACTTTAGCATGCTCCTTGAATGAATGCTGTTTTTCCATAATATGTGTTTTTCTTGGCTAACGAAGCTATAGACACCCATTTTTGACCCATAAGTCGAGCAAATTCTTGTCATATCATCGATGCCCCACGTTGGCTCATCATCGTCAAGCTGGCTTTTTCCGATCATGACATCCTTTTCATCAGTTCATCGCCCTGGTGGGGTCCTTCTGGTCAAAATCAATCCTCTTCATCATCATCTTGTAGCTCTGAGTCAAGAGTCCGGCGTTTCAAACCAACGTCATTCTGATGGCCGCGCATGGAGATCAGACACATTGCATGGCCGCATAATGAAAAGGCCCTGAAGGCGATAGCCCCCCTGTCGCGTTCAAGAACGACCCTCGATATGTCGAGTTCATAAATAGGCATTTTAATTCCCTGAAAAATCGCCAGAGATGACTTAAAGTCACCTTCCATGTAAGGAAGGCGACGTATCGAGGCGTCGCCACCCTGATAGCGATCGAGGCCCATCGCGTCTGGACCCCATGCAGGGAATCCTTTCCGAGCATGACTTGGACACATGCCATACTGGATATTCCTCTTTTGGTCATCTAAATCACGTCCAAATCCCACCAAAGCTCGTGAGACCTTCCTTAAAGCCTCCTTTCCGAGTTCCAATCGCCCATGCACGGCCATACTTACCCAAACTCGAACTCTTGCCCGTTATTCCTCTCACAGCCCTTCCAGGAATAATCACCTATAACTATCTCAATACTCCGTCTTTTTGAGCAAGGTAGGCGTCTGCTTCTTCCCCTGCAAGAGAGCTCGAACTCCGAAGAAGAGAACTCCCTCCCCAGACGACCAGGAACTGCCCCCCAGGGTGTTTTTCCCCCGGATGCACTTTCTCTCTCCCTTTCCCTTCATTATTTCTCTTCATTCATGCATGTATAGATCCTTTTTTTCATATATTTGCATTAGAACATAGACCACACACCTATCTTAACCACCCAAAGGGTTAAAACCCCACCCCGTGATTCTTTTCATGATAGTGCATGTTCACTTGTTTTCTCTTGAATAGATACTACATGCACGAATTTCTAATGGTTTTCTTGATGTTTCCATGACTTTGGCAGGTGTTTGAAGACAAGGGAAGCGTGAGGCTCTTGCCCCTTGGCCGATGAGGAGCAAGAAGAAAGAACCTGCAACTCCATCCACTAAAGAAGAAGGCGACCACAAGGCTATCGCGACCAAGAAGGCGCCGCTCTTCGCATCACGTTCAGGTAAGAGGAAGGTGACCACCATCTTGTCGCCTTCCCAGAAGAAGGTACGCCCTCTTTCTTCTCTTCCTTTTCGAACATAGTCAGCCGTCCCTTCATCCACACATCCTTTGCGACTACTTGGTGGCGATCACGGTACGTTTTCCTATCCTTCATATATACACTTTTGGGGAGCACAATCCCGTGATTATAGAAGCTTGAGTGTAGGATTCGAGTTACCTCATTTGGCACAACATCAGCGGCTGCTGCCCCCACCATCAAGTTATCTATATGTTATACCCTTAGAGCATACCAAGGACCTTGTGGCTCTGAGGAATCTGGGATTTGAGTTCCCCTTTAACAAAAAACAATGATCATCCAGTGGATCCTTAGCCACACGGATAGGCCGTTACGCTTGGCATGTGAGAACGACGGACCCATGCATAAAACCCTGGTCCTGACTCACCGTCATAACAATATTATCCTTGGTTATTTTCTACTCCTCTTTTAATCTTATTTTTCTTTTAGCCCAGCATACATACATGTTACAATCACAGTGGAAATCCACTCTTGCAATGCAATTTGAGGGCCATCCACGCCTCAAATCCAAAGCAACTTGAAATATTTCATTTCGAGTCAAGTACCCAACTCCCTTGATTGTCTCCTCTGGGCTGATTTCCTTAAAAACCACTGTTTGGATTTATCTCCCTCTTTTCATCTTTTTTTTTTTACTCCCAGAGATCCACCTGCGGCAGTGGCAGACGCCCCCAATGGTGCAACCTAACTGATTGTGTCCTTAGTACTTCCCCTTCACTGGAAGTTGATCTCTCTTCTCCTTCAAAGATCCACCTGCGGCAGTGGCAGACGCCCCAAGGTGAAACCTAACGGATTGTGTCCTTAGGTACTTCCTGACTCTGGAAGTTGATCTTTTCTTTCTTTTGTGCCCATGCGCACACCTTTCTTTCTTTCCGAATCTAAACATCTGTTTCTTTAGGTCTTCTTCCTGGTGGTGACTTCCTTGGGTGTTGGGAAAAGACTCTTATCAGGTGGTAGTCACCAATGATCATGCGTGTTATTTTTCACCTTGGCATCTACTTTTCAGTCCACTCCACTTACTCTCCACTTCGCTATGCTACGTTTCTTTCATTTCACTTCACTCCATTACACTCCATTATGCTCTACTTCGTGTCCTTCGCTCGTTCCCCTGTAAAGCAGACGCCAAGGCGTGGCAGCCGTAGACATGCGAATTTGACTCCACCGCAGGCAAATTTCATGTGCGCCATAATGCCACAATGGCCCTCATATTGCCTTGTAAGAGTAGTTTTTCAATATTACGGATCTCACCCGTTCTTTCCCGGTTGCTTCCCCTCCATTTCCAAGGTTCACCGTGGGACTATAGGCATTCATTTCAAATCGCGACGGGTCTTCGGGCTGATCATGGTTCGCTACGGGCCTGCTGGATGCATTAATGAGATAGCTGAAACGCGTCTGGCAAGACGGACACGATTCCAAATCACCCGGACATCTGGGGCATGACAGGCCAAGGGGTGTTTTATCGCGGCGGCCTTCCGCGACGCGATAAAGAATTTATCTATTTTTTTTTATGGAATGCCCAATGCCATTTTATGAACGCGTCCTCTGTGAATGACGTGAGTCTATTGTCAATTTTGGAATGATTCTATAATAAAAAATATATAATCCTTTATCGCGTCTGGCCATCCGACGCATTTCAAATTAGAGATGCTTGGTCCTTACTAACGCGATTAGCCCTAGGCCCCAAAAGTCGTCACACCGAGCGCCAGGAGCTTGGAATCATGTGAAATGTCTGAATCGCGTCCGCCTGAGCCGTCGCGATTAGGTCATAGGCCTGACACCCCAAACCCCAGAAGTCATCGCATTTATGGTCCACGTGCCCAAAACGAAGTCACGGCGGGGTATGCCGACGCGTTTCAAGAACGCGGCGGTCATCCCCCGGCGCGATTCTAAAGGTGGCGGCAGGCCGTAATCATAGTGCTTTATGTCAAATCAAGCAGAAAATGCGGCGCTTCCTAATCACGGCAGCCATTGCGAACACATTTCTTATCATAGCGGCCGGGGTGGACGCGATTCACTCTTATAGTCGCATCTGCGGTAGCCGACACGATTCAGCGTCTGATGCCTATAAATAGACTCCCGAGGGTCATTTGTAGGGGGGTTCCAATGATTACGGTGAAGCCATGCCGAATTCCCACC
>JACBKR010006574.1:0-11587 GCA_014218235.1 Colocasia esculenta
GGTATCATCAGGAAAGCTGTTAGGTTTCATAGTTAGCAAGCGGGGCATTGAGATCGATCCAAACAAGGCCAAGGCAATAGCGGAGATGACGCCTACAAAGAACATCGCACAATAAGAGGGCTAATCGGGCGTTTGCAATTCATCAGAAGATTTATCTCCCAGCATTCGCAAAGATGTCGCCCATTTTATGATCTCTTGAAAGGAGGGGCAAAATTCGAATGGAATGACAAATGCCAAGCAGCCTTCGATGAGCTGAAAAGTTATCTCATGAATCCCCCAGTCTTACAGCCTCCTGTACCGGAAAGCCGCTAATCCTATATCTCTCAGTCATTGAGGACTCCCTAGGAGCTGTCCTGCACAACATGACGAATCTGGGAAAGAAAGGGCAGCATAACCTCTCTAGGCTCTTCAACCCCGCTGAATCCAAGCTCACCACCGCGGACAAAACTTGTGCCGCACTCGTGTGGGTAGTCCAAAAGCTCAAGCACTATTTCCTAGCCCACGAGGTCAAGCTGATCTCAAGGATGGATCCACTCCGATATCTTCTTGAAAGCCCGTCCTTTCTGATCGGCTGGCACGCTGGCAGAGTTTCCTCTCCCAGTTTGACATATCCTTTGTGGTCCAAAAGGCCGTCAAGGGGTATGCCATCGCCGAGCATCTAGCCCATCTCCCACTCCCTCACAGTGACTCCCTCCGAGAGGAATTCCCCGATGAGGAACTCTCAGTCATAATAAAGACCCCTTCTGGTCCTCCATTTCGATGGTGCACTCAACTCTCAGGGACGGGGCATTGGAGCCGTGCTGCTTACCCCGGAAGGTGTTACCATCCCCTTTGCATATCAACTCACCTTCCCCGCTACCAACAACATGTCAGAGTATGAGGCTCTCCTCGCTGGTCTCAAGCATGCTTATCTGCTGGGGGCATCGCACCTCAGAATATAGGAGACTCTCAGCTCGTCCTGCGGCAGGTGCTCTCAACTTACCGCACTCGTGACCGAAGCTCAAGCCATATCAAGACCTGGTCACGTTGTTGGCAAGGCAGTTCCGTAAGCTCATCTACATTCACACTCCTCGTTCCCAAAACATCCTGGCCGACGCTCTGGCGTCGCTAGCCTCATCCCTATCCTTCCCTCTGAGTCGCCGGACTGAGACAATCGTCGTCCAGCGTCTCGATGTCCCATCTACCCAGGACCCTTGGTTTAGCGACCTTAGGGCAACCTTAGAAGAGAAGGCTAGGAAAAGAGGAGCACAGCAAGTCATGATAACTGAGCTCGAGGAGATTCTGAATGAAGAGGAACTGCCATGGTACTTTGAGATAGAGCAGTACTGCAGGGATGGAACATATCCTGAAGGGGCAAGTGCAGAAGACCGTAGGGCCATCAGAAGAGCCGCCTTAAGGTACACAGTTGTCGGAGAAGTCTGTACAGGCGAGCCCTTAATGGAGTCCTTTTAAGGTGCCTTACCGATGACGAAGCTTGGAAAGTGGTGGAAGGGGCCCATGCTAGTGAATGCGGAGGGCACGTCAACAGTCAGATGCTAGCAAAGAGATCATTAGGTAGGGCTATTACTGGCCAACCTTAGAGGAAGACTGTACCATCTACGTTCGTAGGTGTGTCAAGTGTCAACTCCATGCCGATAAGATCCATGCCCCCTCCTCCTCGCTACACCCACTCTCCACACCGTGGCCATTCTCCATGTGGGCTTTCGACATTGTCGGCCCTCTTAGTGATTCTAATGCTCAAACCAAACAAAAGTCATTATCCTAACTGCGACTGAGTATTACACTAGTGGGCAGAAGCTGAAGCCTTCACAGAAATCAAAGCATCCACAGTGTGCCGCTTCATCATGAGAAACATCATCTCGCGGTTCGGAGTGCCAAGAAGCATCGTCACGGACAATGGGCCGCAATTCATCGCACAAGAGCTCCAGGACCTCTGTAAGAAATACAACATCACGCTGCATCATTCATCACCGTATTATCCACAAGGCAATGGCCAAGCTGAAGCAACTAACAAAACCCTTCTTAAAATCTTAAAGAAAACCTGTGAGTCGCATAAATTCGCCGACTGGCCAGAGAAGCTAATAGAGGCTCTATGGGCCTACCGCACCTCCGTCCGCACTCCCACGGGACAAACCCCGTACGCTTTCACCTACGGGATGGAGGCGGTAGTTCCATACGAGATCTTAATCCCTTCACTAAGAGTCCAATTAGACAAGGAACTTAATCTTGATGAACGTCGAGAGGCGTTACTAGTACAATTGGAACTCTTAGATGAAAGGAGGCTTATGGCACCCGACCATGTGCTTTCTTACCAAAGGCGAATCTCAAGGTCTTTTCAAAAGAAGGTAATTGAACGAAAATTCCAAGAGGGTGATATGGTCTTGAAACGCATCTTTATCAAACCCGGAGGTCCTAGGTCCAAACTACAACCCAATTGGGAGGGTCCGTACGTTGTGAGGGAGGTCTACCCTGGGAACGCTTACCGCTTAATCAATGATGAGGGCGTCGAATTATCACATCCGTGGAATGGGTTGTACCTCAAACGTTTCTATCCTTAGGCCTATAGGTGTGAGACCACAACATCTAGATCGGGGAGTAGCCCCATGTTGGGAGTCTAAGATACCTCTCTAATCACCAAGGGCTGCTCTAAGTTAGGATTAACACACACGCACACGGCAAGCCCGGATAACTACACCTGGCAGATGCTGCAATTATGCGGGCTCTACTCTAGCGATGCATCGGTCATTCTCTCCTAATCGGTCAAAGTGAAGGGGCAAAAGGGTCGTAAGGGTGAGGTCGTCAACCTACAGCATACCCCGACAAGAGGAAGTCTCAAACAGGGACGGTCAAAATAACAAAGGGGCAAGGAAGCAAAGAAACAAAAAAAAAAAAACAAAACAAAAGAGAAAATAAAATCCATAATACAACAGGGGCATGGCAAAGAGTGGCAAAGTCCAGCGGGACGCTCATGAGCCCGGTCGTACGCATGCCCCAAAGCAAGGCAAGTCCATAGTAAAAGACCATAAAGTCCCTCCACAACAGATTCAATCCCCAAAGGGTAGCTGTAGGAAGTTGCCGAACCCAACATCCCTATACCCACACAAGACTTTCCTTAAATAATCTTCGTTTCTCCCTATAGGCTGAGACCTCTTGGGTAGGGCTTAATTAGTCGCAGCATCAACTAAGGGTAAACTTTCCAAGGCGTTGCCACCCCTTACGCAGTCCTAACTTAGAGAGCCCTGGGGCGAGAACCGGAGGTGATCAAGATTCCTAACCAGCGGCTCGATCGGTTTAAGTGTTGTGGCTCGAAGATGCGAGTACTTCCGTCTCGCGGGTCTTATTTTTAGGAAGGGCTAACGCCGGCTTTAGGCGCTAATAAAAACTCCAAAAAATCAGATATTTCCAAAACTCCAAAAAATCAGATATTTCCAAAACTCCAAAAAGATCAGATATTTCTAAAACTCCAAAAAAAAAAAAAATCAGATATTTCAAAAACTCCAAATAAATCAAATATCACCAAAAACTCCAAAAATCAGATATTTCCAAAACCTAAAAAATCAAATATTCAAAAAAAAAAAAAAACCAAAAAATTAAATGATGTTTTCAAAATTCCAAGCCATTTGCATACCTGTATTTCATTGTTATTCGCATCTTTTGTCTATTTAATAAGGTTAGCCCCTTGACGATTATCGGGTCGGTCACTCATCGCATTTAAGGCAGGGGCTAAGTCTAAGAACAGATCTGACTTGTTTCGTGGTTGTCTCAGTGTGCAGGACGGAAAAGAAAGCGGCACTCATATTTCGCTCGTCGCTCTCACTCAGTCGCAAACCATAAAACCAAAAGGTTTCATTCCATGTACACCATCATGTCAAAAAAAAAAAAAGAGAGAGAGGGGAGAGCTCCGAATTTGGCCTCTCACTCCCCTTATTTATAAAGCTATACTACTCCTATCCACTAGGAGAGGGTAGGGGAGGCCCATTAGAAGTGGGACTTTGAGTGGGAACACTTAGAGTCCAAGTGGGAGTCAAACCAAGTCCTATGCTGAAAAGCTTTTGAGCTCGGACTGAGAAACCTGTGAAAGCGACGTATCGACCCAGTCGCATTCAAGGTGGCGACAGACCTCGCGTCGCCTTCGTAAGTCTAGGGTCGCAACAAACCCTATGTCGCCTTCTGATAAGTCCATGCTATCTTGCTTATTCCTCTGTGACTGTTCAGGATATTTGCACATATGATTTGATATTCATTGTTTGGTGCAATTGTATCATGTCTATCGCTTGATTATTGAAAATCTATAAAATCAAAAAATGCAAGAAAATCCATAAAAATCATAAATCAAAAGACGTCCGTCAGGTAAGTCAGGTGAGTATCTCTAACCCTAATCCCTTCGCATTACTATATGGTATCTAGTTATTATATCAGCTCAAGGACCGGCTGGTTCCCAGTGTGTTCTAGGATCTGAGTTCCCCTTCATAAAAAACAAGGATGATCTAGGTGCGCACTGCTAATCGCTGGATAGGCCGTTGGGTGATATGACTCGGGGACGATGGATTCTATCGCACGTCGGGGATGCGAAGTGTCTGGACCCTTGCTTATATTGTCTAGCAATATTATCCTTGAATATTTGTTATTCTCTCTCTCTTGCATCGTTTTATGATTTCCTTTTCTTTAGCCCAGCATGCATCATGTAGGAATTTTGAGCTTCATGAATTCATGATTTGTCAAAGTCAGCTTCTCCAATGATGTCCAACCCAGATCCTCATTTCCAGACAAGAATTCTACTCCAAATTTGAAAGTTTTCCTCGAGCTTGTGCTCAGTCAGTCTACCAGTATGGTTCCTGTGAAGGGTTCCTCTCATCCCCATTCATTATAACAGTCATTCTTTATCTCGATCCGCTCATTGTCGTGATCCGCTCAAAGGCCAGAGTCGAATCGACCCCGCCGGGCCGCATCTATCCCTAATGAATGAAACCTGCACGCTAAAGATAGCTAGGGTATCTCTTGAATCAGGAGGTTGATCATTCTTTTCTTTTGATTTTTATTCGTCCCAAATAGGAACCATTCGTGCACTCTGTTCCCAGCCATGTTCGAGGTTAGCCGGATAATTCTCGCTGCTTATTCGTCCAGAATGGGTGTTCTTTTACTTGACGCCCGCTTTTCAGCTCATTCTGCTTCACTCCGCTACATCGCCATTTCACGCCATTTTCGCTCCATCACCGCTCCACTCCCTTGCAAAGCAGGCATCAAGGAGGGGCAATCTGTAGACACCCATTTCTGACCCATAAGTCGAGCAAAATCCCTTGTCATATCATTGACGCCCCACGTTGGCTCATCATCGTCAAGCTGGCTTTCTCCGATCATGACATCATTCCCATTAGTTCATCGCCCTGGAGGACCTTTCCTGGTCAAATCAATCTCTATCACTATAAGCTCTCTGAGTATAAGTCCGATATTTCATCCCGAAGGCTGCGCATGGGAATTGGACGCATTACATGCCAAAATGCAGAAAAGACCAGAAGGCGACAGGCCTTAGGTCGCCTTCCTGAAAACGACAGCCCCTATGTCGTTATCACAATTCCGTATTTTAAATCCTCAAAAAATCGCAAAATGACTTAAAGTACTTTCCATATGAGGAAGGCGACGTATCGAGGCGTCGCATTCAAGAAGGCGACACCAAGGCCGTCGCGTTCAAGGCCTTAAACAGGAAACCCAATCCGAAGTCAACTTGGACCCATGCTATTGATGGTAATTGCTTCATTTGAACATCCAAACCAAGTCCAAATCCTCTTAAATTCGGAGGAGACCTTCCTAACATCTCCCTTTCCGAATTCCAATAGCCCTTGCACAGCCATACTTGCCCAGAGTCGGACTATTGCCCATTATTCCTCTCAGACCCGAGTTGGGAATAATCACCCATAAGTACTCGTCTCTACATCTTTTTGGGAGAGGCCGGATTCTTTGGTTCGCTGAGAAGAGAGCGTCATCTTCCATGAAGAGAGTTCTCCCTCCAGAAGATCAGCAAGAGCCCCAGGGCGTTTTCCCATCGGCTACACAATCCCTCCCTCTTTTCTTTATTTCATTGATTTCATGCATGCATAGCTTTGTTTTCTTCATAGTCTAGCATTAGATCACGACACACACACCCATCCTTAACACCCACAGGGGTTTTAAAAGCCCAATCTCGTGAGTTCCCCCCATATAGTCTATGATTCCATGCTTTTCATTGAATAGATCATCTACACACGAATTCTAATGGGTGTTTTGTTTGTTTAAATCACTTTGGCAGGTGTTTAAAGGTCAGAGCAAGGTGAGGCTCCTGTCCCTTGGCCGGCTGAGGAGCAGGAAGACGAAGAACCCAAGTCTCCATCCACTGAAGAAGAAGGCGACGACTGCTGTGTCGCGATCAAGAAGGCGCCCTTGCCTACGTCGCGTCCAGAAGAAAGCATAGCGACGCCTCCTCTGTCGCATTACCAGGTACGCCTTCTCCTTCATCTTTCCTTTCCAAGGTAGTCAACCCTCCATCTGAATATCAAGAGGTGACTGCATTGGTGGCGATCACGGTCAGTTCCTAATCCCTACATATTCATAATCAATTCAAAAGGGGATACAAATCTCGTGATTACAGTGGTCTGCATCTTTAATCGCCACCATTCCAATGCAAAACCTCGCAACTGATAGGCATCTAGCACAAACTTTATCTGCTGCCGGACACCTCATGGTCGCAAAGACCCTTTCAATCTCATGGACCCAGTGCTCTGCCGTATCTGGATTCGGCCCTCCTGAGTAAGTAGGCGGCTGCAATCTCAGAAACTTCTCCACCTGCATCACTGGATCCTCCATTACTCTTACTGGTGGTACAAAAGGTAACTCCATCCCTGGCGGCGGTGGTACAGGAGCCTCAGGTACAGCCCCTCCGACAATGGGGGTACTGCTGCTGCTGGTGGCATCGGCGCCTGCTGATCCATCCTGCCCGAATATCCATGAGGCTTTCCCAAATCCTCTATCATACGCTGAGTATTGTCCTCCGGATCATCTCTCCACCACCCCAATCTCTTCTATCTGCCATTTCAGAAATTTCCTGCACAAGCAAAACACCAAACAGAAACACAACATCGAATTTTCAAAAACCAAGGTCCCTACCAGCAGTATACTAAGATCGGAAAATAAGGCTATGTAACCTTCTAATTCCTTCATATTAACACGGACCCTTGCTCTGATACCAACTGTGACGGAACGCCTCATTCAAGCCGTTAAACTAATAACAAGCCTGACATGAGTCCGCCTCCCGCGAAGGGGCCGTAGCCTCGCAAGGGATATAACACACGTCCATGAAATACAAAGGAACGCACTACAATTTATATATATAACGCAAGTTTACATAGCCAAACTTCCCAAACTGAAAGAAAGTACAAGAACCTGGGGCATACCCCGAGGTACAACTGAAAAAGGAAAAGCTACACTGCTGGAGGTACTGACCCTACACCGCTACGACGCGGCCCAGAACTGGACGACGGTCGAGAAACGTCCTCCTCGCCCTCACCTGTGGGAGTAGGTGTGAGCCTCGCTAGTCACTGGCTCAGTAGGGAACTCCCCCAACACCGAGCAAAACCAAAACACAGGTACGAAAGCAGTAAACAATACCAACAATTTATAGAACAGCTAAGCAAGATATTAAAGCTGTAAAAGTACTCACCGTTTGCCGTCTACGTAAAACAACTGTAATAAATAAATGGCAAACCAGTACAAGTGTACGAGCTAAAGTAGAGACAGCCAAACACGAGCCACGTGAACTGGTTCGCGACACTAGAGACTGACTCGGACAAGCTAACACAGGTCTACCTCTCAGTCTCGCAGCCACGGACGAAAGGTCCAGCTGCCGCTCACGTAAAAGACAAGCAACTGTGGAGACTAACTAAACACCACCACCTGCAACCACGCGGTCGCAGGCCCATGCCTAACACCTCTAGAGACCCTGGCCTGGGCTCGCTAGAGGAGGCACTGGAAAAGGACTAACTGGGGACCAGTGTCGACTACTGGTGTCCGTACCCCCAACTACGAGCGCGCTACAAGTGACTAAAGACAACACAAGTGTCACTGTCCCACTGTCGTCTTTCCCTCAGCCGGACGTACAACTCAAACTAAGGAGTGAGGGTGTCCAGGTCGACAACACAGACCTCGACGGTACAGCACAAGTACCGGAACAAAACCCGAGCTAACAGCCTGGCTCACAGAGAACCTGGGGCACCCAACTGGAGAGGTAACCACGGTAGGCGTCGTACTACTCACCACGTACACAAAACCACGTGCACGTCACACACAAACCACGTGAAAGTCACGTAAACTCTCGTAACAATGGTTCACTAAACGTGAACCTAACAGTGCTCGCGTGGAACACCACGCAGCCACAATACGACTAGCTAACTACGTACTCTGTATGCTAGTATCAGAAACCACGTGCACTCAGTGCACCACAAGTACCAATGCATCACTCGATATCAATAAACACATCATACCACGATAATCGGAATAAAACATCACGTAAGTCATACACGCAAACAACCCAAAACTGTGGTAGCGACATGGCTCGGGTCGCCTTCAGAATGCGACAGCCGATGGGTCGCCTTAAAGATATGAACGCGACGGGTCTACACGTCGCCTTATCATTGCGACAGCACCCCTGTCGCTTCCTGATTGCGACAGCAACCCTGTCGCCTTGCCGATTGCGACAACACCCCATGTCGCCTTCACAGGGTAGAAACCTCATCGGGTCTCTCTTCCAAACACCCCAAAATTAAACAAACCACCCTTAATTCGTTATTTACATGCTTTATGAAAACCTAGCATGGTATTAGCATAATTAAAGCATTAAACGATCTATCTACGATTCCCCGATTATCGCCCCAGAACGGGGATAGTTCACCTACCTTTGCGAAGAATGTGCGATATGATGCTTCCCCGGCGATCCTACGCTCCATGCACACTCCTTACAGCGAAACCTCGCCGGAAACCGACCTCTCCACCCGAAATCACCCGAGAAACCTGCAAAGACCCTCCCCAGGCCGAGCAGAACTCCCTACAGTTCTGTCCGGTTGGGGTTTTCTTAAAAACACCAGCGATTGGGAACGCGACATATCGTCATGTCGCGACATGATCGCGACACACCGGCTGTCGCCTTCCCGATCTTAAAACCCCCGATGCCCGACACGTGGAGCACATGCACACGTCCAGCGCCAAAGGTGGCCACATGAACGCGACACACCACTCTGTCGCATTCAAGAACGCGACACTCCCCTTGTCGCAATGACAGGCTGAAAACCAAGGGGTGCTACAACCTGCACTAACGGCCCGATAAGGCCCAACACACGAACGCACATTATTCACAAGCCACATTGGTCAACGTATGACCTCCACACACTAAACGAAGGATCCACAAAGATCCAAAGAACACGCGACGTTACACACACCCCGCCGGTTGGGCGGGTGCGCACCCCCGCCGGTTCGGGCGGGGTGCGCACCCCCGCCGGTCCGGGCGGGGGCCGCACCCCCGCCGGTCCGGACAGGGGGCCGCACCCCCGCCAGTCTAGGCGGGGTGTGCGCCCCCCGCCGGTTCGGGGGTGCACCCCGCCAGGCCGCACTCGGGTCCTGGGCACACACCCCGCGGGTCCTGGGCACACACCCCGCCGGTCGCTGCCTCTCTGCCGCGCTGCCTCGACGCTCGTGTTGCCTCGTTGCCTGTGCGCGCACCCCCGCCGGTCGCGTACCCCCGCTAGGCCGCACCCCCGCCAGTCCGACCCCGGGCCCTGGGCACACACCCCCGCCGTCGCTTCCCCTCTGTCGCGCTGTCTCGATGCTCGTGCTGCCTCGTTGCCTGTGCCGTGCACCCCCGCCGGGCGGTACCTCCGCCGGTTCGACCCGCCGAAGCCCTATAAATAGGGGGGCATACCCCCATTGTAAAAAAACACGCCAAAGGCCTACAAGCTTGCAAAAAAACACGCTGCTAGGTGCTAAGAGAGTTGTCCGTGCGCGAGCTTAAAATAGGCCGCACGTGCTGGGGACAAAGTCCTTGGCGTCCTTTGGTGTTCTGTCCTCCGTGTTCGGGCCCTCCTGCGCCTCGTCCGTGAGAAGACACCACAGGTTGTCATATGACTCCTAGCATTTTTGTTTAAGTCCTCCGGTGTCATGAAACGACACACGTAGAGGCACATGTTTAAGCCCTCGGTGTCATGAAATGACACACGTAGAGGCATGTTGTCCGATGAGGCACAAACACCCCATTGTGAGCATAAATGAATGATGTATTATGCAAATGTCCGACGGAGGTACAAACACCCGTCGTCGACGTGAATGTAATCGCTACATGCTTGTAAACGCCCAACGGAGGCACATACACCCCGTTGTGAGCATAAATGTCAATAGCACAAATGTCCGCTTGAATAAAATTGTGGAAATTTATTTGTCATCTGTTTTCTTTAAATTTCGGCATATGGTCTTTTAACAAACATACGCATCCGAAGGTATTCGAGTGTTATACTCGATGTAAATAAAACATCGACTTCGGTCGGGGGGAACAGTCCAGTACACGACCACTCCAATCGCCCTGAACGCGAGCGCACGCGGAAAAAATAAATAAATGAAATGAAATTCGAAGGTATTAGGGTTCGCACCCAATATCCCTCATAGGGGTGTCAATTGGGCCGGGCCAGCCCGGAGGCCCGGAAGCCCGGCCCGGTTTTAACCGGGCTTGGGCCGAAAAAATGAGCCTTTACAAATTTTTTGGCCTGGCCCGGCCGACCCGAAAAAAAATAGGGCCGGGCTTGGGCTTTGTTGGCCCGGCCCGGAAAAAAAATAAATAAAATTATATTAAATATAAAATTTATATTTAGAAAGTGAGTTATATGTATTTTTTCTACAATAAATCTACTCAAAAATATAATTTTTACAAGTTAAATGTTAATATAGATATAAGTAAAATATATATTATTTTGAATAGATATAGTAGTGTATTAAAATTATATATTAAATAAATAAAAATAATATTTTTTTTATTTTTCGGGGGCGGGTCGGGCTTTTCGGGCTTTTTCTGGGCCGGGCCGGGCGAGCCATACCGGGCCTACCCCCGGGCTGGGCCGGGCCGGGCCGACTTTTATAAAATCGGGCGGGCCGGGCCTAAGGCCCGGTCCAGGCCGGCCCAATGACACCCCTAATCCCTCATAAAATAAATCTCTTTGTCTGTTTCTCGTAAACAGTCTGGCACGCCGCACAAAAAGAAGCAAAAAAAGAACAATGAACGGGAACCCTCCGGGGCGACAAAATTCATTTTCTCGAAAGAAAAATAGTAAAGAAAAATCTGCGTTCCAACAGTGATCAAACCAACCCGACGTTAAATAGTGTAGATCTCATGGGCTACTCTGTTTACTCCTGGCGGTCCCATGTTACAAGTCGAGGATTCTCATCACAAAAAGTAACTACCAAATATCAAAAGCAAAGGAAAATCTTTTGCAAAATCGAAAAGGAAATTGGATTGTTTGGTTCAACAAAAACTACTGTTGGCCTGTAGGGGTTATTTTAGAAAGTTGGTGTTGGGATAAGG
>JACBKR010006575.1:0-11685 GCA_014218235.1 Colocasia esculenta
TTCGGCGACGTCAGTACGGCCAGCTCTGCTGCCGCTACCTTCCGGGCGTTTGCCGACAGCCGGTGTTGAGGTGGAGCGTCGCGTTGGGGATGCCGAAGCAGAGCGAGCCATCACAGGTACTCGAGCACAAGGCTCTGATACCAAATGTTAGCTCTGCACTTAGCCCTGCACACACACACGAAAGAACAGAGGAGAAACTGGAGACGGAAGAGTTTTGGTGCTGCGAAAACGTTGCAGCTTTTGGTTGCTTTTCATTTCTATTTATAAACAGAAAGAATTCCTAACAACTCCATCCTATTCCAACACCATGAACATCCGATACGAGCTCCACTTTCCACGATCGGATCATGCCATGGAAGACGCTAACAACCAAAAAAAAATATCCCTGCTGACTTGCTCATGCAAGACCGGTTCAGCCGGAAAACAAACAAACTGAAAGATATCATGCATGCACGTAGGATTAATGTTAACAGTACATGCGATGCCAGGGAAGGAAGAGCCAGCAGGCGTGGACCTGGATGTGGAGCGGTTCTCGTGGAGTCAGCGACGCCCACCTGGTCGTAGGCATCGTTGCAGTAGGCGCAGTGGACGTTGGCCTGCTGGTAGAAGTTGCGGGGTCGTTGCCGGGGAGGTCCTTCATCCGCTTGACGGCCAACTCGAACTTGCTGATGTAGTCGGGGTCGATGAGGTGGGCGGCACGGCGAAGCCGCAGCTGGCTGAAGCTCGGCACGGCGAACTCGACGGGGCTGTCGAGAAGGGCGGCAGCACTCCACCGCCTTGCTGCTGGTCTTGGAGTCGTCCACGGCGGTGGCGAGGTGACACTTGGAGAGATCCGGCGGGGCGATGGGGCTCGCCAGGGCCGAGGCGGTCCCGTTGAGGCCCGCCCAGCGAGGCCGCCTAGCACAACGTCGCGTCGCTCCAGGTGGTGCAGGGGCGGAGGAGATCATCTGCACCGGCGCTGCAGGTTCACCATGGTCGTGCTGGCACGTTGGGGCGGCCCCTCTGTTAGAATGTGGAGCCCGAACTCTGAAGCATATCTCCATAAGGGGTCAGGTCGCGGTTCGACCTGCGTGGTCAGGTCGCGGGGGTCAAGGGGCAGCGCCCCTTGCGGGGTCTCCGGGGCAGCGCCCCCGGAAGCTAATTTTGACTAAGTGTTGCAGGCGGTTCATATTCGACTGCCACAGCCGAAGTCAGAATGAAGCAGTCGATTAATGATTCGACTCGCGTAGTCGAATGTCAGATGTGAATGATTCGACTCATGCAGTCGAATGTCAGCATGAAGGATTCGACTCATGCAGTCGAATATCAAATGTGGAGGATTCGACTCATGCAGTCGAATGTCGTTCTGAGGCGATTCAGAGACAGGACCCTTTTGCCCTTGTGTGACTCGATTGTGGCGCCCTTTCCTCCTGTATATAAAGGGGGGTTTTGTCCTCTTTGTAGTGACACAGTGTATGTTTTTTTCTTGGAGAAGAAGCATTGAAAGCTGTTGTGGCCGTGGACGTAGGAAGGCTTCTTGCCTCCGAACCACGTAAAATCTGGTGTTCTTGTATTCTTCTTCCTACCTCCTTCTATCTCTCTCCGGTATCTACGAGTGGGTAGTGTGAGAGAGTTGTCGCTGGTCTGAGTGCTGTTCCGACCCAACAACTGGTATCAGAGCCCCAGGTTAGGTTTAGGGTTTGCAGGGGAAGCAATGGCAGCGGATGAAGGAAAGGTGAGGATCGAGAAGTTTGATGGCAAGGACTTCGGTTTCTGGAAGATGCAAATCGAAGACTACTTGTATCAGAAGAAGCTGCATCAGCCGCTTCTTGGAACGATGCCAGAAGGTATGAAGAAAGAAGACTGGGATCTTCTGGACAGGCAAGCTCTTGGAGTTGTCCGTTTGACGTTGGCCAGAAACGTTGCGTTCAACATTGTGAACGAGAAGACCACAGCAGATTTGATGAAGGCGTTATCAAACATGTACGAGAAACCATCTGCTTCCAACAAGGTACATTTGATGCGTCGTCTGTTTAATCTCAAAATGACCGAAGGTTCCTCGGTCACAGATCATATCAATGAGTTCAACGTGATTACAACTCAGTTGAGTTCTGTAGAAATAGATTTTGATGATGAGATTAAAGCTTTGATTCTTCTGTCCTCCTTACCTGAAAGTTGGGGTGCTACTGTGACGGCTGTTAGTAGTTCTTCAGGCTCAAGTAAACTGAAACTCACAGAGATTCGAGATTTGATTCTTAGCGAGGATGTTCGCAGAAGGGAATCTGGTGAAGCTTCAGGTTCTGCCCTAAACACTGAAGGCAGGGGAAGAACAAATCAGCGTGGACAAAATCGGAACAGATCTAAGTCCAAGAAAGAAATCAGTCCAAACCCCGTGGTGATGGTTGCTGGAACTGTGGTAAGAAGGGTCACTTCAAGAAGGATTGCAGACTTCCAAAGAGGAAGGATAAGGGGCAGAAACAGGAAGAAGACTCTGCTAATGTCACGGCAGAGGAGTCGAAGATGCTCTGATTTTGAGCATTAACAGTCCCATCGAATCCTGGATTTTGGATTCTGGAGCATCTTTTCACTCTACCTCATGCAAAGAGACTTTACAAAATTATGTTGCTGGTAATTTTGGGAAGGTCTATCTTGCTGATGATGAGCCTCTAGATATTGTGGGAAGGGTGATGTTCACTTGAAAACAGCAAACGGGACTGTATGGAAGCTGAGGGATGTTAGACATGTTCCTGGCTTGAAGAGAAATCTGATCTCCATTGGTCAGCTTGATGATGAAGGATATGTCACTACCTTTGTCAATAGGTGCTGGAAGATAACCAAGGGTGCCATGGTTATAGCACGGGCAGCAAGATGGGGACTCTTTATATGACTGCAAATGACAAAGACTAGTGGCAGTGGCAAATTCAGAAGAAGACTCCAAGACCTGGCACTGCAGACTTGGGCACATGAGTGAAAAGGGGATGAAGATGATGGCTGCAAAAGGGAAGTTAGGTGATCTAAAGTCCATAGATGTTGGACTGTGTGAAGACTGCATTCTGGGAAAGCAGAGAAAGGTCACCTTCTCTAAAGCTGGAAGAAGTTCTAAGCAAGAAAGGCTAGAACTTGTGCACATTGATGTGTGGGGACCAGCCCCTGTTCGATCCCTTGGAGGTTCACTCTACTATGTCACCTTTATTGATGACTCCACTCGGAAGGTATGGGTTTATTTTCTCAAAAATAAATCTGATGTGTTCTCTACTTTTGTGAAGTGGAAGGCTGAAGTGGAAAATCAAACTGGTGTAAAGATCAAGTGCTTGAGGTCAGACAATGGAGGAGAGTATAGCAGCAAGGAATTTAAAGATTTCTGTGCACTACATGGCATTCGTATGGAGAAAACAATTCCAAATACTCCACAGCAGAATGGGGTTGCTGAACGCATGAACAGAACCTGAATGAGAGAGCTAGAAGCATGAGACTACATGCTGGCCTACCGAAGACTTTCTGGGCAGATGCTATTAGCACAGCAGCTTATTTGATTAATAGAGGACCCAGTGTTCCTCTAAATGGTGAGCTACCAGAAGAGGCTTGGACCGGCAAGGAGGTAACTCTCTCACACCTAAGAGTATTTGGTTGTCTCTCATATGTGCATGTTGATTCCAATGATAGAGATAAGTTAGATCCTAAGTCAAGGAAATGCTTTTTCATTGGATATGGTTCTGATGAGTTTGGATACCGCTTCTGGGATGATGAAGGTAGAAAAATCATCAGACAAAGGAATGTTATATTCAATGAAAGATTGCTTTACAAGCACAGATCTGATGTGGAATCCAAAGATGCAGGTCAAGAAAGTGCACAGGTTGAGCTGGAGGGAATTTCAGAAGAGGATGTATTGAGAAGGTCTCAAGAAGATCCTGAAAATACTATAGTGCAACCAGAGGTTCAAGTGAGAAGGTCAACCAGATTGCGCAGGCCAGTTGAACGATTTTCTCATGCTATGTACTACTTGTTGTTGACAGATGCAGATGAACCAGAGAGCTTTGATGAAGCTATGCAGGTAGAGGATTCAGTCAAGTGGGAGCTGGCAATGAAAGATGAAATGAGTTCCCTTCACAAGAATGAAACTTGGGTGCTGACTGAACTACCACAGGGCAAGAGGGCACGGCAAAAACAAATGGGTTTTTCGGTTAAAAGAAGAACTTGATGGCAGCAAGAGGTACAAGGCAAGGCTGGTTGTGAAGGGCTTCCAACAGAAGGAAGGTATTGATTATACTGAAATTTTCTCTCCAGTTGTCAAGTTAACCACTATTAGATTAGTGTTAAGTATTGTTGCTGCTGAAACTTGCACCTAGAACAACTTGATGTAAAAACGGCTTTTCTCCATGGTGATTTGGAGGAGGATATTTATATGGTGCAGCCAGAAGGTTTTCATGAACATCGTAAAGAAAACCTTGTTTGCAAATTGAACAAAAGCTTGTATGGTCTGAAACAAGCCCCCAGGCAGTGGTACAAGAAGTTTGATGGATTCATATGTAGCAATGGGTTCTTTAGGTGCAACATGGACCATTGTTGTTACTTTAAGAAGTTTGACAATTGTTACATCATATTGCTGTTGTATGTGGATGATATGCTTATTGCAGGATCAAGTATGACAGAGATTAACAAGTTGAAGAAGCAATTGTCAAAGAAATTTGCCATGAAGGACTTGGGAGCAGCAAAGCAAATTCTTGGGATGAGAATTGTGAGAGATAGAGCAGATGGTATTCTGAAGCTATCTCAAGAAGGCTACATTCAGAAGGTGTTGAGCAGGTTCAACATGCAAGATGCAAAACCAGTCAACACCCCTCTAGCAAGTCACTTCAAGTTGTGCAAAGAGCAATCACCGAAGACTGCTGAAGAATGTGAGTCCATGAAGAGAATCCCTTATGCATCAGCTGTGGGAAGTCTGATGTATGCTATGGTTTGTACCAGGCCGGATATAGCACATGCAGTGGGAGTTGTGTGCAGATATATGGCAGATCCGGGAAAACAACACTGGGAGGCAGTAAAATGGATTTTGAGATATCTGAGAGGCACTTCAGATAAATGTCTTTGTTTCAGAAAAGGTGATGTTATCTTGCAAGGTTTTGTTGATGCAGATCTTGGTGGTGATCTGGACACAAGGAAAGCACCACTGGTTATGTGTACACCTTGGGTGGGACTGCAGTGAGCTGGGTTTCACAACTTCAGAAAGTTGTTGCTCTTTCAACCACAGAAGCAGAGTATGTTGCCGTCTCCGAAGCCAGCAAAGAGATGGTGTGGCTGAAAAGTTTTCTGAAGGAGTTGGGCAAGAAACAACAACAGTGTGCTGTTTTGTGACAGTCAAAGTGCCATTCATCTTGCCAAGAACCCTGTCTTCCATGCAAGGACGAAGCATATACAGCTGAAGTATCACTTTATCCGTGGGTTGATTGAAGATGGTACACTTTTGCTTGAGAAGATAAGAGGGTCAGAAAATCCTGCAGACATGTTAACCAAGGTGGTCACAAGAGACAAACTGAAGCTATGCCAAGCTTCAGTTGATCTCCATGAATGATAGATGGAGGGATGCCACAGCCAGCTGCTCTTTTGCTACTTCGAGGAGGAGGTGCCTGATATTGTTTGGAGTTCTGACTCCAAGTGGGAGATTGTTAGAATGTGGAGCCCGAACTCTGAAGCATATCTCCATAAGGGGTCAGGTCGCGGTTCGACCTGCGTGGTCAGGTCGCGGGGGTCAAGGGGCAGCGCCCCTTGCGGGGTCTCCGGGGCAGCGCCCCCGAAGCTAATTTTGACTAAGTGTTGCAGGCGGGTTCATATTCGACTGCCACAGCCGAAGTCAGAATTGAAGCAGTCGATTAAATGATTCGACTCTCGCGTAGTCGAATGTCAGATGTGAATGATTCGACTCATGCAGTCGAATGTCAGCATGAAGATTCGACTCATGCAGTCGAATGTCAAATGTGAGGATTCGACTCATGCAGTCGAATGTCGTTCTGAGGCGATTCAGAGACAGACCCTTTTGCCCTTGTGTGCTCGATTGTGGCGCCCTTCTCCTCCCTGTATATAAGGGGGGTTTTGTCCTCTTTGTATGTGACACAGTGTATGTTTTTTTCTTGGAGAAGAAGCATTGAAAGCTGTTGTGGCCGTGGACGTAGGAAGGCTTCTTGCCTCCGAACCACGTAAAATCTGGTGTTCTTGTATTCTTCTTCCTACCTCCTTCTATCTCTCTCCGGCATCTACGAGTGGGTAGTGTGAGAGAGTGTCGCTGGTCTGAGTGCTGTTCCACCCAACACCTCCGGCGGGCCTGGTGGGAGAAGAGGCATGCAAAGGAGGAGTTGGAGGAGCCGAAATAGGTGGTGCTGTTGGGATGGTCCAGATGATGGAGTTTCCGGGGAGAGGGTGGTGGAATGGAGGAGGCCATGGTCCGCTAGCGTTTGAGGGTATAATTACTCGTGATGAAGTGTGGGGGATGATCTGTTTGAGACGGGGACTTCAAACACTTGTGCCCAGCAATCTTGGCGGTCTATAACCCAAAACTAAATTGAAAATTAGTATATTATCGAGAGAAATATTTAGTATACATTAAAATTAAATTAAATGAGATCGCTATATCTAAAAGAGTTGTGTCATCTTATTTTTACATTAGAGATTTTAAAAAATAAGAATGAGACATACTAAATGTCCAATGCAAATGTAGCAGAATCTTAACCAATGTGTCATATTTATTACATATTAAAATGTGTATAAATATTTTTCTAAGGAGAACGAAAAGTGTGCACTAAATTAGACACATTCTATAAAAATATGTCACATCAACTTTGGAGGTATTTAATATATCTTCAAACTTAGGTTACATCTTAGAGGGTTGATGTTTAGGGTTGTGGCACACTTTTATAGGGTATGCCCAACTTGATACACACCAAAGTATTTTTCTTCTCTAAGTCTATGTAGTAAATATAAAGAGTAATGTTATGCTCCCCTATACATGGGAGCATAGAATGACTTGGAATCGTCTTGCCCTATGTTTATTGGGCCACGTTGGATTCGCTACCCAAGACGTATTTAATGTAACATATTTTTATAGTAAAATTAGTGATCGGCTCGTCACTTGCCGACCTGGCGATAACTTGGAGGCATCAGTTTCCATCCGCCGACGATGGTTTGGCGACCTAGCACCCATTAAGCATCACCGACTTGACTCCTCGGCTTATCGTCCTCGTTCCTTCCCGGGCCAAGGACGAACTTATTGCGCTTCCGAGAGATCCGCGGATCCTGGCGCATCCGGTTGTTTCCAGGTTAGGCTTGCCCGTCGTCACGAGATTGATCCCGGGGATCGCGGCCACGTCCGCCCAACTGTCCGCGACCACAGAAGGAAGTTCTAAAAGGTAGACACCCCATACAGAAGAGGTACGTTACATCCACACTCATTCTCCTTGATCTATATACCCGATATGACTTGAGCGTTAGAGCGTGCTTCCACCGAGGTCCCTCGGTGGTATTTTGCAGGTCGGAGCTCACTTCCTTACATCGGAGAGCGGCTCCCCGTCCCTCGGTCCTCTTCAACCTCTCGGCCTAGCCGACCTCGCTCGAGCATCAACATTTTGCGCCGTCTGTGGGAAGGCTCGAACAAAAAACTTTCCTCCATGGCACCCAGGGAAAGGCGGTCGCTCGCTCATCCGGCGACGGAGTCGCCCTGTCATGCCCCGCCATTTAGCAGCGGAATAAATCGGGGAGGCATGAACAACGAGTATGGTAACGTAAATTGCACATACATTCGCAAATATCAGAGCAACTAATGAACAATAATTGCAATAAACTCATCATTTATTGATAATTCATCTAAACTATTACAACTACTAATTCAGAGCCAAAACATGGGGCTCAATGACTTTATTACATTGGAAAAGAAATCTAAAGCAAATATCTAACTAGACTCTAAGGTACTAAGGACATTCCATCGCTATGACTTCAGGACGCTCATCACTCCAGTCACATCCCGTTGTTGTGTGTAAGGTCATCCCTTGACTTACTTGAAAACACAATAACAAAAACGAAGGGTGAGCGATAACGCTCAGTAGGACTTAATATCTCGTGTAAACAAGCATGTTTTGAGTGATTAATGTTTTGTAACGTAGGTTAACTAGAGAGAACGATCATGTATAGTCAAGAGAGTAATAGTACAAGATAACAAGTGAACGATAATACATTTCTCAAGAGTATTGCAAAATTAGGATGACAACTAATACTAGCGTGTAACAAGATAGTGTATAACAAGATAGCGTGTATCAAAATGACATGTAATAGGATAGCTTGTATCAAGGTGGCGTGTAACGAGATAGCTTGTATATCAAGATAGCGTTAACGAGATTGCATGTAAAGAGATAGAGTGTAAAGAGATAACATGTAATGAGATAACGTGTATGGTTGCACCACGGTGCATATCGAGTACGACAATAGTCACTTTGGGACAGTAGCCGTTTAACGATAGTACAGTATGTCTGAACTCCTCAGACTACTGTATAACAGTCAGTGCTAGCACAATAATAGCACCAAAATGGTACAGTACGTCTGAACTCCTCAGACTATTAAAAACATTAGATGTCTAGCCAATGTCGAGATAGTCAGAACCGGTGCAATGCAGAACACCGTCAATAACCCCTGCAGGTATTTTCGGGTGGCTCTCTGCCCCCAGGACTAGATTGGAGCCCCTCAGACACTCTCCGTGCCCTGCACAATTATGCATTCGAGTCAGTAGGGTCACTGGACCCATATTATGGTGCTAGACAGTCATGTATAGTACACGCAATGGGAGCCACAACAGCTCAAGAGTCTCAAGAGAGTACTAGATGAATATACAAGATAGTAGAGTGAACGTGATAGATGAGAGTACAAGGATAGTAGATGAGATAGGGGTATAATCGTAAAACAACGATAAACCACGATAGTAACGGTTGCACAGCACCAGGTCGGGTACCGACAGTCTGGTAGAAGTCACATCCGCCCATTAGCCATGCTATGAAACTGGCTAGATGGTCCGGCGTGATCACAAGATAAGAGAGAACTTACTAAGGCCGTTTGGATCGTACTGATCCCTAAGAGTGTAACGAGATTTAAAGGTACAACCAGCTCGTCGGCAATGGACGTGCGCCAAAGCCAAGAAGACTCACGGAGGCCTTGACAAGGAGTCCCTGGTCCAGTCGAGAGTATTCCTGATGGAGAGGTGGTCCAAGTCAAGAGAAAAGTGTGTAGAAAACGGGTCCGTCGTGCCTCGAGTGCTCGAAGGCCGAGGGAACGATAACGGTATTTAAAATGCGCGAGTAAAACGAAGACAATTGTATTTAATAAAATAGGTATTTAGTCATTTATTTTGCTAATTAACCGAATACATTATTACATAATTTATCAAGGTCAAATGGCATTTAATAATGTTGTGTGTGTGTAAGTGTAAAGAAATCTTGAGGATATGACAAGTCGTGCAATGTCATTTAAAATAAAATTTATATCATTAATGCCATTTATTAATTTACCAAGTCGAATTAACTATAACAGGGGTTAATCATGGCCAATTAAGGGGTATATAGCTTAAACAACATGGTATATGCATAATTTTCTATTCTGGTGGATTCATGAAAACGCGGCAGACATACCCGTCGCGTTTCAAAGTCGCGACCGGGCGGTCGGGGGCGCGACACGGGACCTGGCCGGTCTGCACGGTCCGGGGTGAATCGCGGTGGCTTATGTCGTCGCGTTCTTGACGCGACGCCATCGAACTGACGCGACCCCACTGATATCGCGGCGGATCGCGCCGTCGCGATAACAGGTGGGTTTGTCCTTTTTCCCTTTTTCCCAGGGCGAGTCCTCTGTGATACATGGACGTTCTAATTCCATATAAAATAGTACGGTGATCCAAAAAGTACAAAACTAGTTTTAAACGAAAGTAGACATGTATATCTATCAACATGCACGATTAATTTGAAAATATACAAGGTTTAGATATGCATTGATCGGGTTACTTTCATGATCTAAACAGGTGCAGTCAGGGTTCACGAATTAATTAGAGATAAATACATGATTAAAAATTACGAAACTAGGGGCGTTCGAAAGCTAACACGAAGTAGTATTGTAGAGAATTTTCTCATAGTAGGATATCAAGTATGCACGACGTTTAGGTAAACTGTAGAGTTGGGTACAAGCAACATATAGGGATTCAATGATTTAATTCTCCCTCATGGGAGATCGAAATTGAGAAAGACTAGGGGCGTTTGAAAGATAATAAGATGTAGTATACAAGAGAATTTTATCATGACATGAGAACAAGTACATGTGGGTAATTAGAGGAAACATGATATTTTGGTTCATGGTAATAGCAGGACTTCACGAATTAAATTCGCCCAAATGGATGAGATAGAATACAACGAAACCATAGGGCCTTTGGAAGAGGTACATGAAGTCTACCTAGGGTAATTATTTCACGATTTTAACTTGAGAGATTGCCTACCTTTTCGTGGAGGAGTAAGAAAGCCCTAGTTTGGATGACGAAATTATGAAAAACCCTTCTTGCTCCAAGCCTTCTCCTTCCTTGCTCCTTGGTCCAGATCTTCTCCTCTTCGTCTCCAAAGTCTTAGCACGAAATTGTGGGGTGCTAGGGTCAAATGAGGGGTGTTGTTTTGATGGTTGTAGAGTTCTAAATCACCTAAAACTCTTTCCTCCTCATTTAATTACGAATTTTCATAATTATCACCTATTTTTCTGCTATATCTATCTAATTGGGTAAGGGAGATGCCTAATTTCGTGGCCAATGGGGTTAGGTGGGATGGTTAGGGACTCTTATTTGAGATAACATGACTTATTTAGTGTTTATCTTAGCCTTTTACTATTTACTAATAATTAGATACGAATTTCACTTAATTACATCTCCTCCCAAGATGAGCTTCATCCTATTGGCCCAATTTATTTGGTTTGGATCATTTATTTAACCCACTATTAATTTAGCTTAATGGGTTATTCATTAAATTTCTTTTATTTCATTCAATTTCTATTTATTTCCCTTTATTCTAATTAAGTCTATTTATCACACTTATTCAGAAATTTCAAATTCTTAATTCAATTCAATATTATTTATGCCAGTATTTCTAATCTTCTTCATTTGGGCTCTTACTCTTGGTCCAATAACTCATGTGAGCTTATTTGTACAACTCATGTACTTACTTTACTTATTGGATTTTTAATTATCCTTTTATTAGATAATTTATTCAGGGGCCAAGATTATCCATTGGTCCAAATATCATATGGGCATAATGGGCTATCATCCCATATTTTTAAAGTCTACCCATATGTTTATTTTCATTTATAATCCACTTTGGTTCATAAAATAATGAGTTCTTTGACTTATTCCTTAATTATGCTAATAAGTCGCATAAATTCTTAAACTAAGTCCAAACGATTTTTCTATGCCCAAATTCATGGTGGGTCATTAGAGAACAGTATTTAAAGTATAACTACTATTTTTATGAAATTTTTATAGGGGTTTATACGCATGCAATAATGATGCGTACATTTAATTGGGAATTTATTAATCGGTAAAATTCAATTTATCCATAATTTTTAATTAATAGATTTTCCGGGGTACTACACGCCCCCACCGATGTCACTGAAGGAGTAGCTGGAGATGCTTCCGGAGTAGGAGAGCAAGAT
>JACBKR010006576.1:0-11581 GCA_014218235.1 Colocasia esculenta
GTGGTTTTGGGTGGTTCTCTACTGAGCCAGTGACTTATTGAGGGCTCACTCCCTTATAGTTCTTTTTAGGGTATACCGTTGGTGTGATTTGCGAAGGTGTTGTGACAGACTTGTACCACTAGCAACAGTGTTAGTACAGTTATTGAGCTTGTGCTCCCTCGGGGTATGCCCCAGGTAGTTGTACTCTTTTTAATTTGGACATATAATAATGTAATGGGATAGTTGTAAATTGTATATGCAGATATGAGCACATATCCTTTCTTGTGTCTCTTACTATTGTGGTTTGTCTTTTATATCTTCCTGGACACGTGTACGAGATATCCCTTGTGAGATTTCGGTCCTTCGCGAGAGACGGATCTGGATATGGACCCTTATTGGGTATAAATATCCAGGGCCGTTACAGTATGACCGTCGCGTTGTGGTCACGACGTCCGATGGCGTCACGACGGCCCTTCTGACAGACGTGACTGGTGTCCTTTCTGTCAGAACGGCCCTGTCGGGTGTCAGGCGCACGCGCGTGAACGCGACGTGGGCACCCGTCGTGATCGCTTTCCCGGTCTTCGAGGTTTTGACATGCTTTTTGGGTCGCGACAGAGGCGACCGTCGTGATAAGGTCACGACGCCTGGGCGTCACTAAGAAAGTCTTATCGTGACATGTCGTTCCATTGTGTTCTGGGGCCGCCGGGTTAAACCCCAGGCCGCGCCCCATTTCCCCCTCTCACCCTCTCAGCTCTCTTTTCCCCCTCTTCTTCCCCTCCTCAAAGTTTCTCGTGTTCGGTTTTCTCGCGGATCGTGGTGCTTGAGGCGTCTGTGCTGAGGTGGTGTCGTCCCGCTCGTGCAGGGACGTGTTCGTGCCGTTTGGAGTGAGGAGGAGGCATCCTTTCCTACGAGAAGGCCCTAACGGGTTCGTTCTTCGTGTGGAGGTAGGGACCCTTGATCCTCTCGCCCTAAGCATGCTCCCTTCCCCCCTACATCGTGTTTCCTCTGTGGTTTGGGGCTTGAGAGTGTGAGAACTTCATGCTCGAGTTTGAGTGAGGTTTTCCTTGAGTGTAGATTCGTATAAATCCATGTCTGTGGGGCTTTAAGGGTGGTTTGGATGCTTTAATGGCTTTCTTGCATGTTAAGCATGCTCCCCTCCCCTGTGGAATGCTTGTTTGGTGTTTTGGGGCGGTCTTTGGAAGAAGCGCTCCAGAACCCCCCTCTGTTGAAGACGCGACCCTTTTGGAGGTCACGATCTTATCGCGACGGACTTGCCGATCGCGATAGGATCGCGACGCTCCTGGGCGTCGCGATGGCTATGGCCGCCGCGACAGCGTCGCGACAGGGTAGGGCGTCGCGACCAGGTCGCGGCGGCCCGATGCGTCGCGACCTCAGCCGTGAGACAATTTCTGATTTCTTGCGGTTTTCGCTTCTTTTTACTGTACCCGTGGCACCTGTGTTGTTTCCCTAGTGCGGTCTACACTAGTCTTTCACCCGGTGCTCGGCACTTGAGGGCTTGTCCCGTGTGAGAGGTTGTTACCGTTGCCAGGGACCCCCATCCTCGGGATCCTGTTGAGGAGTACTCCGAGCTACGGTGTGCTCGAGTTGGCAGCCACTTGGCAGACTCTGGAGCTTGGGGAAAACGGTGGTTAGGACAGTGGCGTGTGAGTCACTTGCAGAGCTCTCGTGGGTGGTCTGGGACGCCGAGGACAGTTAGGAGTTCTACCCGCATAGCCAGCCGGTCCTTCTTCTCACTGCCTCGCCCTTACGGCCCCGGAACCATTTGGAGAGGTCAGGCGTGGGACCGTAGTCCGGCAGACTATGGCGGTTACTGTTGTGTTACTTGTGTCCTACCTCTCGCTCTGACGAGATGTGAGGGTCAGGACCCGGGTCGAGGATAAGACGTCGGTGGACGCACCTGACCATGACTAGTGGTAGTGCTTCCGTAGCTAGTGTTCTTTTCAGGCGGAGTTCCCTCCGTCTGTGTTTGCTAGCTGTGTGGTGGTCACGACGAGCAGTCGTACGGAGTTTCCGACTGTGTGTATTTTCCGTACCGTGCTAGTTGTAGCTTCATTTCCGCACTTCCGTTTGTAGGTAGAAGATATAAATTGATGTCATTTATTATATATATATATATTCTTTTGCCTGTTTAGAGCCAGTAGGAGATTGGTAGTCCCTACTGAGCTTCTGTTGTGAAGCTTATCCCTCCTTTTCCCAGGTGAGACTTCTCAGCAGCGGCAGGGCGCGTCAGGCGGAGGAGACGGGGCGGTAGTCGGAGTCCCGGTAGCTAGCAGTGGTTCCCCTTTTTCAGTGTACGTCACCCTCGGGGTATCCTCTAAGGGACTTGTTCTTCCCCTTCCTTTTACTTGTACTAGCGTGCGTGCGTTGGGACTGTACTTAGAGTGGTATGTGGTGGTCTCACTCTCTTTTTTGTTTCCGCACATACACTTCTAGATTAGCAGTTGACGTTTACTTCCGTTACATATCCTGTTAGACGTAGATTATAGCCCTTCGGGGTCCCTGGATCCGTGGGCGGCGACCACAAAAATCGGGTCCTCGGCGTGGGCCGAGGGTCGAGTTCTCGGGTCGTTACAGTTGGTATCAGAGCGAGAGTTTGACAGGACTTGTAGTGGATTTAAACTGCAACAGGAAGTCCCAGCGATAGTACATAGCCGCCCGAGTGGTATTGTTAACCCTTGTTGGTTGTGTGTCCTGTAGGACATGGCTCCGCATAGGCGCAGTCAGGCTAGATAGTTGATCGAACAACAAGATGAGTCTGAGATGCCCACGCAGGGGCAGGTCCAGGAGGAGGTGTCGGCAGACGAGTCAGTGGCACAACCTCAGGGTGCAGCGGCAGCAGCAACGGTAGGTGGGCAGCAGCAGCAGGAGTATCAGCCTCAGCTGCAGCAGTATGCAGACTGGTTTCCCATGGCCGAGCAGTTCTTTAGGAACTTGTACCAGGGAGCGTACCAGCCCGGGCAGGTAGCAGTAGGTGTTCACTTTTCGGTACCTCCTCCAGTGGTGCCGGAGCAGCAGGCAGAGCCAGAGCTGGAGCAGCCAGAGCGTCAGCAGCGTTTGGGCACTGGGAGTACCCGGGCCGGGCGGCGGAGGACGGCATTACGGAGGATAGGACCTGTGACGGACCGGGGTATTTATGCCCATTAAGGCTCCATATCCAGATCCGCCTCCCGCGAACGGACCGAAGTCTCGCAAGGGATATCTCACACACGTGTCCAGTAAAGTACAAAAAGACAAACCACAAGAATATAAGACACAAGAAAGTACATGTGCTTATATCTATTCACAAATTTGTACAACTGTCCCATTACATTAATACATGTCCAATTAAAAGAGTACAACTACCTGGGGCATACCCGAGGGAGCACAAGCTCACACAACACCAACTACCAAACTACTGCTGGTGGTACAAGTCTGACGCAACGCCACTGCAAGCCAAACACATGGCAAGCCCTGAAAAGAACTGTAGGGAGTGAGCCTCAACAAGTCACTGCTCAGTAGGGGCTACCCAAAACAACACTGTAACCACAGACACCTCAACCCCAATGGGTCTCACTGGCAACAACAATAGCCAAACTTTCATGCTCACATCATTACAATAAATAACAATTAAACATGCTCATGATAATAAACATAAAGTCCTCAGAAGAAAAGTAGGACTACAGGATTAACATAATATCATTAATCAGCCCAACTATTAAAGTGCCTAACCACTTGTCTCACTGGCACACTGCTATAACACGGGTTGCCTAAACTATGAGCCACACAGCCAGTCACTGCCCAGCTACAAGCTTCACAGGCGAACCTCAAACACTTGAGTAATAGGACTGCTAAGAAAGAGCTGGTCCTTTATACTCCAAACCACACTACATCGGAAACTATACACAGGCAATAGGACTAGATACCACGAAGCCAATCCATAATACACTAAAACTATAATTGGAATCATATCCAAGAAAAGTAAAACTCAACAAGTGGAAGGTCTCATACGGCCTCCACGGAGCACAGCTCTACTAAACCACAATATGCCTAAGCCACAAGCCTTATCGGCAAATTACCCACAAAGATAACATAATTAATAATCACAAACTAATCCACAATAAATTATAAACAAAGATCTACTTAAAATGGATAAGATACAACAAGTGGCAAGTCAAACCACAAGACCTGCACAACACACGAGTACCCGGAAAGGTTGGTATACAATGTACCATCACAAAACTACAAAATAACCTACGAAGGAACAAGTACCTGCTACTCTGAGGTACCACAACCAAACACCCGAACAAGGGTACAAGTAGGTGATAAACACCACACTGAACCACAATTATATTATACCTTTAATTAGGCACAATATTACAGGTGAAACCTTAATCGACGAGTCACACAAACCACAACTGAGTCCACAACTGTGCCAACACCAGGGCACATCTCGAACTGGTCAAACCTCGACCACGAGTCACAAACTCACAAACCACAGTCACTGGCAAAGCACGAGTCAGAAAGAACGACGCCACCACACGGGAACGGACTACTGGCTGATCAGGCCAATATCCAACCCGGACAACACACACAAGAACTACCTCTCAGCCTCGCAGTCACGGACGAAAGGTCCAACTGCCGCTCCACAAAAAAAGTCAAACAACTGTGGAGACCAACCAACACCACACCTGCAGACACACAGCTACAGGCCCATGCCTGGCACCTCTAGAGTCTCTGGCCGAAGCACTCTAAAGTGATGCACTGGAAAACAGGACTAGCTGGGGACCAGTGACGTCTACTGGTGTCCGTACCCCCAACTACGAGCGCGCTACAAGCGACACAAGAACAAACTCTGGGAAGTCGCTGTCCCACTGCCGTCTTTCCCTCAGCCGGACGTACAACTCAAACTCAGGAGTGAGGGTGTCCAGGAAGACGACACAGACCTCAACGGTACCACACTGTACCGGGACAAACCCCCGAGCACAACAAACACACGTGCCTGGCTCACAAAGAACCTGGGGTACCCGACTAGAGAGGCATTCCGGAATAGGCGCCGGACCACCACACTCGGCTAGCACAAACCACGATATTTACATATAGCCTTTACTTATAATTCACAATATACAAGTGTTAGGATTAGCTTAACATCGGTCACCGTGTGACCCCAAAGCTATCCCACACCAACACATAACTGAACCACAAACTTGCCTATCATTGGTCATCTTGTAACCTCCAAGCTAGCTCACACACTACTATATAAATCACGATAGCCAATCATATTTGGCCTATCATCGGTTTGAGATGACCTTCATAACAACACACCATTTACTTACTTCATAAATCCATATAATATTATTCGAAAGACAACAACGGACCAGGGCTAGGTCGGTATGGACCTTCACTGCCCAAACACCACAAAGTCATGGCTAGGCTCACACGGAACCTCACTGCCCAGTTACTATGATAAATCATAAGAATTATATTACCACAAGTGTGTAGTAAACACACACTCAAACCACATAGACAATACGTGTATATTACACCCTAGATGGTGTACCACACGTCTTCCACGTAAACCAGATGTCCAACACATGGACAACGCACTCCAAGAGTGCCACGGGTGCCAACGCACCACACATACCACGGAAAGCGATTACGTACATCACATATCATTTACGTAAAACATGCCCCTTTACATGAGCAGTATGCTCCAAGAGCATAACAAGTGCACTGGCTCACACCGGTCATCGCCATGCACACACAATCACACAATATTCATAACCAGGAAACTACGTAAACAACACTGCTGGATACATGCACAGGTTGCGGCATCATCGACTGCCGCTTATAAGAAGTAAACGGCAAGCGATCTAGCCGTTTATATCTCGGCTGGTGAGCTTGGCGACAAAGATCTCTGACGCCAAGTTCTCCGGCCTAAAACCCTGCAGAAACCCTAATCCAGCTCTACAGGTTTTCCAACCGTTTAAACTACAGAAAACATATAAAAACGGTTCCTTTAACATACTAGAACCCGGAACAACCCATTACAACATGCTTTACACATTAATTCATCAAACCACCCTTTAACCCCGCTGGTACGACTTGATCCGAAAATACAATAAAATGCTGGTTCAAGTGATTAGTCGTGTTTTAATGTTTCTAACAAGCTAACAGGGCTCGACCCCTACCTCAGAACGCAATTAAACTCCCGAAGAACCTCGAATCACGCCGAAACCCGAGAACTTCCCACGACCCGCGCTCCAATCCGTCATTCCCCCCCGGTCTGCCGCTACACGCGCACCACGGCCTTCCCACGAGCTCCCGCCGACCGTCAGAAACTCGCGAAAAGCTCAAGGGTGAAGGTGGGGAAAAGAGGAAGGGAGAAGGAGGAGAAAGAACAGAGCTCGGGTCTGCCATAAAAAACAGACATGTCAGGTTAACGTCACCCTTTGGCCGTTTAACCCAGACCGCCACAACTAGACGTCCACAAAGCTTGACGCCAAGTTCAACAGTCGACGTCCTCATCGATGGACGCCAACTCACTGACTGCTGGTGTCCAGCAAGCTGAACACCAACACGGATCCAAACCAACCCGGTAAGGATCTAGCAAGAAACACACAACACTAATGGGCCTCACATTGGCCACCAAACCGCCAAACGGATCCACGGGGATCCGGAAAACGCGCGACGTTACAGGACCGCTCTCCTTGAGAGATTCCTGCGGCCCTCGGCCACCGATGTTCCACGGTGAGTATGATCCAGACAAGGCAGAGAGCTGGACATGAGTTAGAGCACATCTTCGAGACTATGGAGTGCGCTAAGGAGGACCAGGTTCGACTGGCAGGTACCAGCTCAAGGGAGCAGCCATGAGTGGTGGAGAGTTCAAAGGCAGACTCACTTCCAGGGGCAGAGGTTGATCACATCACTTGGCAGTGGTTTTCGGAGGTCTTCCACGCGAGTACTTCCCGACTATGCTCGACGTGAGAGACGGGACCAGTTCCACGCGTTGGTTCAGGACGACCTCACAGTTTACAGTACCACCAGAGGTTTGTCCAGTTGTTTGAGGCATGTGCCTCATGTCCCAGGCAGCAATCAGGCGTGTGCAGAGAGGTTCATAGCAGGACTGAGACCAGACCTGAGGTGGGGTGTGACAGCACACGTGTACCACCTTGGGAGAGGCCGTGGCGAAGGCCACCGCCTTGGACAGAGAGACCTGGCAGCCTCAGCAGTAGCAGCATCAGCAGGGAGGAGCCTCTTCTAGGTCCTCGCCTTACCAACGTCCAGCGGGTAGCCGCGGTAGTGCGACTTCCTCTTCCTCCGGCTCAGGCAGTTCTGACAGCGCCGGGATTCGCTCGTAGTTTAGGAAGTTGTCTACTCACGGGGGCGGTCGGAGCCGACAGTAGAAGTGCCAGTCCAGGTTTGCAGAGCAGTCAGTTGTCCAGGGAGCTGAGCAGGGCGGTCAGGAGGCAGTTTGCTACACCTGTGGCTTACCAGGCCACTTCAGGAGGGATTGCCCCATGGGGCAAGCCCCGTAGCAACAGCAGCCAGTGCAGTACGCTCAGCAGCTGCCTCAGTACCAGTACCCTCCTCAGTAGCAGGCACCGCGTCAGCAGCAGTGGGGGCAGTACCAGCAGCAGGCTTAGCAGTTTCCGCAGCTACAGCAGTACCAGCAGCAGGATCAGCAGTTTCCACAGCCGCAGCAGCAGTAGTACCAGCAGCAGCAGCAGTACCCTCAACAGCCGCCGCAGCAGCAGCAGCCCCAGTAGGCGCCGCAGCGTGGGCGTGGTCGTGGTCGTGTGATGGCGTTCACCCGGGAGCAGGCAGAGGCGTCAAACCTTGTGATAGGTACTCTACCTATCCTTGGTAGAGCTGCTCGTGTTTTGGTCGACCCCGGTGCTTCTCTGTGTTTTGCTACTGAGGAATTCTATAAGTCCCTTGCTTTTCACGCTCCTGAGAGGCAGTGTGACGTGATGGTCGATCTCCCGTCTGGTGACTATATGCGTTCCTTTGGTTACCTGGAGGGTGTGGCAGTCGAGGTTGAGGGGCACCAATTGCCGGCCAGGTTGTACGCACTGCTGCTTTGCGACTTTGACGTCATCCTGGGCATGGACTGGTTGGAGGCTCACTCAGCCGTGGTTGATTGCCAGCGGAAGACCGTTCGGTTTAGGATACCTGGAGAGCCCGCCTCTACTTCCGAGGTATCCTGTCTACCCGTCGGTCATTTATTTCCTTGTGTAGAGCTCGCCGTTTGATCTGCGATGGCTGTGTGACGTACCTCACTTCGGTTTGTTCTTTGGAGCCTAGCGGATCTTCAGTTTTTGACATGCCGGTTGTTTTTGAGTTCTCCTACGTCTTCCGGAGGTCTACCTGGTTTGCCGCCTGAGCGGGAGGTAGAGTTCTCCATTAGCTTTTGCCCGGTACGATGCCTTTGTCCAAGGCACCTTACCGGATGGCCCCGGCGGAGCTGAGTGAGTTGAAGCGCCAGTTGCAGAAGCTTCTTGAGCTGGGCTTCATTCGCCCGAGTCGTTCGCCGTGGGGCGCGCCTATTTTGTTTGTGAGAAAGAAGGATGGCAGTCTTCGTTTGTCCATCGATTATTGGCAATTACCAGGTTACTATGAAGAACAGGTACCCGTTGCCGAGGATCGATGATTTGTTTGATCATTTATAGTCAGACAAAGTTTTCTCGAAGATTGACTTGAGATCCGGGTACTATCAGATGTGGATCAGAGAGTCAGATGTCAATTTGACGACTTTTTGTTCCAGGTACGGTCACTTTGAGTTCATCGTGATGTCTTTTGGGCTGACGAACGCACCCACATCATTCATGGATCTGATGCATAGGGTGTTCAGTGAGTACCTAGATCGTTTTGTGGTTGTTTTTGTTGATGATATTTTGGTCTACTCGGCTTCTGAGGAGGAGCACGAGGAGCACCTGAGGATCGTGCTGGAGACCCTGCGGAGTCACCGCCTTTATGCCAAGTTCGACAAGTGCGAATTTTGGCTGAGGGAGGTACACTTTCTCGGGCACGTGATCTCGGGTTCGGGTATGGCAGTGGACCTTGCCAAGGTGGAGGCCGTGTTGTCGTGGGAGCAGCCCACATCGGTGTCAGAGGTCAAGTTTTTTCTGGTTTGGCTGATTACTATCGGAGGTTCATTCAGGATTTTGCCAAGTTAGCAGCGTCGTTGACCAGGTTGACTAGGCAGGACGTCAGGTTTGTTTGGTCAGAGGACTGTGAGTAGAGTTTTCGAGAGTTGAAGGCGAGGTTGACTTCAGCGCCAGTATTAGTCTTGCCGTCGGGCAGCGGTGGTTTTGTGGTGTATACCGATGCGTCGAGGTCAGGTTTGGGTGCCGTGCTGATGCAGCATGGTGGGGTCGTTGCCTATGCTTCTCGGCAGCTCAAGAAGCATGAGGAGAACTACCCCACCCACGACTTGGAGCTGGCAGCAATGGTGTTCGCTCTCAAGTTGTGGAGGCACTACCTGTATGGAGAGGCTTTTCAGATCTTCACCGATCACCAGAGCTTGCAGTATATTTTCACCCAGAGAGGATCTGAACTTGAGGCAGCGCCGATGGATGGAGTATTTGAAGGACTACGACCTAACCCTCTCCTATCACCCAGGAAGGCTAACGTCGTAGCCGATGCTTTAAGCGGCGGTACGCTGAGTTCACTGCTGATGGTCAGAGAGTGGAGGCTGTTCGAGGAACTATCCCAGGGGTGTTCGTTCCATCAAGGACTAGAGACCGTGTAGTGGCGAGCAGTTTGTCAGTTCGGCCGTCAGTGTTCAGGCAGGTGTTGTAGGCACAACAGGCGGACCCTCAGTTGGCGGACATTTTGCAGATGCCAGATGTTGAGCTCGACGAGGACAGCGAGGTCAGATTAGAGGCCGCTTGTACATTCATGAGGAGGCGCGCCAGACAGTTTTGTCAGAGGCTCACAGATCGAGGTATGCTGTTCATCCTAGCTCCACCAAGATGTACCATTGCTTGAGGAGGTCCTTCTGGTGGCCAGGGATGAAGAGGGGCGTGGCAGAGTTGTTGCTCGGTGCCTTACCTGTCAACAGGTGAAGGTCAAGCATCAGCGTCCTGTGGTGAGCTGAAGCCATTGCCCATTCCGAATCCACGTCACTAGTTCGAGGTTGGTGAGAGGCAGCTTTGGGGCCAGAGTTAGTGCAGTAGTGTGCAGACAGGTCAGTCTGATCAGGCAGAGGCTTCAGGCAGCACAGAGCAGACAGAAGAGTTACGCAGACGTCCGCAGGAGACCGTTATAGTTCAGTGTTGGTGACCTTGTTTTCTTGCGAGTCTCGCCGACCAAGGGCGTCATGAGGTTTGGCAGAAAGGGAAAGCTCAGTCCGAGGTACGTCGGGCCTTTCCCTATCACCGAGAGGGTCGGCGAGGTGGCTTACAGGTTGAGTCTTCCGGGCGAACTAGAGGTGTGCACAGTGTGTTTCACGTTTCACAGCTCAGGGAGGACGTCGCAGATCCTTCGCACGTGTTGGACTACTCATAGCTGGAGGAAGCGCCAGACTTGTCAGTGCCAGAGTACCCAGTCATAGTTGTCGACCGCAGAGTTCAGCAGTTACGTCGGAAGTAGATTCCTCTGGTGAAGGTCATTTGGCAGAACCGCGTTGGTAGAACGGCCACTGGGAGTGCGAGGCTGAGATGCTGGAGCAGTTTCCCTATTTGTTTGATTGATTGGTATGTTACTTCTCCTCGTACTGCTTTTCGGTTTGAGACCGAGTTTTTTTATTTCGAGGACGAAATGTCTTAAGGTGGGTGGGATGTAAGACCTGGCCCCCTTGGGCCCTGTGGCCCCGTCCTCAGGGTCGCGACATGCTCCCTAGTGCGACGGTCATGACAAGAAGGCCGTCGCGACAAGGTTCAGGTCGCGACGACCAGGGCTGTCGCATTGTTCGCGACGGTATGGCCATCACATTGTGGTCGCGACGTTCGATGGCATCATGATGCCCTTCTGACAGATGTGACTGGTGTCCTTTCTGTCAGAAAAGGCCCTTCGGGTGTTAGGCGCAGCGCATGAATGCGACGTGGGCACCCATTGCGATCGCTTTCCCGGTCTTCGAGGTTTTGACCTACTTTTTGGTCGCGACAGAGGGACGTCGACAGGGGCCCGTGATAGAGGTCGCGGCCTAGAGGGCGTCGTGACGAAAGTCTTATCGCGACATGTCATTTCGTCGTGTTTTGGGGGCCGCCAGGTTAAAACCCAAGGCCGCGCCCATTTCCCCTCTCGCCCTCTCAGCTCTCTTTTCCCACTTCCTTCCCCTCTCACGTTTCTTGTGCGGTTTCTTGGCGGATCGTGGTGCTTGAAGCGTTATGTGCTGAGGTGGTGTCGTCCCGCTCGTGCAGGGGGTGTTCGTGCCGTTTGGAGCGAGGAGGAGGCGTCCTTTCCTACGAGAAGGCCTAATGGGTTCGTTCTTCGTGTGGAGGTAGGGACCCTTGATCCTCTCGCCCTAAGCATGCTCCCTTCCCCCTCTACATCGTGGTGTGTCTGTGGTTTGGGGCTTTGGAGAGTGTGAGAACTCCAGGCTCGAGTTGAGTCAGGTTTCTTGAGTGTAGATTCGTATAAATCCATGCTGTGGGGATTA
>JACBKR010006577.1:0-11520 GCA_014218235.1 Colocasia esculenta
ACTCTCGCTTGACTTGGATGACCTCTCCGTCAGATACTCCTTCTGCCGGACTAGTAGTCTTTGTTCAAGCCTCCGTAAGTCTCTCTGTCTATGGATTCTCACATGGTCGACGAGCTGTTGTACCCTAATACCTTTTAAACCCTTTAGGGATCTATATATCCAAACGGCTATTAGAAGTTCCTCTCTCGTCTTGAATCATGCCGGACCTCTGGACCTGCACTTAACATGGCCAGTGGTAAGGTGATGATTTCCACCTGACTGCCAACACGAAGTGCGCGTGTTGTGCAATTGTTACTATTGCCTGTTTACTCGACACGTTACGTACAAGGTCCACTAACTCTTATCTACTCTGCTCGCTCATTTATTCACGATCACCTTACTATCTCGTCTATTCATCTAGTACTCTCATCTACTTCTTTGTACTCTATATTGGCCAATGACTGATGTCTAAAGATAAACAATAACTAATGCCTGGCAATATAAAGGGCCCGATCTGGTCCTGGGATGTGCGCCCGAAGTGCTAGTGCCCATGGGAGTTAAATGATCAGAGTGTTTGGCATTACACTCAAGTTCTATCTATCTTGACTATCTAAGACAATCAAAAGTGCTATCTATCTTGACTATCTATATGACATCAAAAGTGCTATGTTCTCTCGTTGTCCATTGACATCAAAGTGCTAGGCCATACTCGTTGTGCTATCTGTACTATGGCCATCTTTCTATAGTTGACATTGTGCTATCTTGCTATTTTGTGCTATACCCGACACTTGTGCTATTCTTGAAAGTCTATATTTGGAAAGTCTTGCTATTTCGTTCACGTACTGTCCTGCTATAGTTTTACCTTGACACTCTCTTCCGTTCTATCATTAGTTACTCTGCTTTAAATGCATTAATTACTTAAAGCCTACTTGAGCCTGAGATTTAAGTCCTACTGGCGATGTTCGCTCACCCTGCGTTATTTGTCGTTGTGCTCTCAGGTGAGACTGAGGATGACCATACACTCAAGAGGACGGGAATGACCTGGAGTGATGTCATGAGTACCCTAGTGTCCTATTGCTTTGTTTAGCATTGTAGTAGTTAGATTTGAAGTTTATTCTTTTGCTTTATTCAAATGCAATCGGGCCCTATAGATTGGCTCTGATATTAGTGGTCTTAACTAGGCATTGAAAAGTATTAATGAAATGAATTTTTTTTATCATTATTCATTTTGAAATGGTTTGATGTCTAGTATGTCGCTCTATACCCTTTTCTTGCAACTGCCTCGCATTCCGATATTCCGCGTCGGGGCATGACAGTTTTGTGGTATCAGAGCCTAGGTTATTTTTTAGTATAGGATGATCTAGTTACCTGTCTCGACTAGAGTCCAATTATCCTACCCTATGTGATGTTGTGGTTAGAGCCAAGGGTAACTAGAAAAAAATAAACTCCACACGCACGATTAAATTTCACATCAGTATCATAACAGTAAGTTATTTTTGTAGGAACAAGCAATCAAGATGACTGCCGAACATGCTCAAATGAGGGGCATGCAAAAAGCATCCAAGAACTGACACGCGCCATTGTCCATGCCACTCAAGGAGGTGGCAATCGTGGTGCAGGCGACCGTCATCGCAACTCTAGAAGTCTGAACCCACCTAGTTCAGCGGATCCATGGATCCGGATGAAGCTGAGCACTGGCTCCAAGAGATGGAAAGAATTTTCTGTGTCATACAATGTGCAGCGGGGGACAAGCTGCTACTTGCCACGTTTCAACTGGAGAAGGACACCCGCGCCTGGTGGGAGTCAGTGGAAGCTACTAGAGAGATTGGGCCATTCACCTGGAACGAGTTTAAAGAAGCATTCAACTCCAAATACTTCTCCGAGCGTGTTCAAGAAAGGAAGGCTGCAGAATTCACTGCTCTTAAATAGCGGAGCTTGACTGTGGCCGAATATGAAGTCCAATTCTCTAGACTGGCACGCTATGCTGTACATCTGGTGAACACTGAAAGGATGAAGGCAAAGCGCTTTCTAAACGCCCTTAAGCCCCACTACATCACTCAACTCACACCTTTCGACATCTTGACCTACGCCGAGATGGTGAAGAGGGCTCAGCTGCTAGAAGATGCTACGGACTTCACCGACCGTATCAAAGGGAAGTTCGTCAAGAAGGAAGTGACCTTGGGTCGGTCATTTGCTAAGCCTACAAATGGCAAGAAGCGTCCCTTCAACATCACGGAGGGATCTAGCCAAGAAGGAAACCCAAGGTTTTCGTACCCACACTCCAACAAAGAGCCACTGTAAACACTATGACAGCCTGGTCACACGGCTGATGAATGCTGGAGGAAAGCCAACGCATGTTTGCGCTGCGGAAGTCATGAGCACCGTATCCCTGAGTGCCCGCTACTGAAAGAGAATGAAAGGTGCCCTAATGCGCCTAAGAAATAGGGCAGACTGCAAGCCTTACATGATGAGGAACCTGCTATGGAGGGTGGCGTGGTAGAAGGTACCCTTCAAGTTTTCTCATTATGAGCATTCGTTTTATTTGATACTGGAGCACTCATTCATTTATATCTCAAAACTTTGCTGATATTGTAAATGCTAAACCTATATCCATGGGTTTCGAGTTCTCTGTCACAACGCCACTAGGGGAAAAGGAGAAATTGAACAAATACTTTCCATCTGCCGATGTAATGATCGGAGACCATAACCTAAAAGCCGACCTGGTGTGTATGTCCATGGAAGGCTATGTTGTAATTTTGAGAGCCGACTGGTTGTCCGCATATGGGGCAAGTGTCGACTGTAAGAAAGGCAAGGTTACCTTTAGTGACTTTCCTAAACTGGCTTTCCCGGGATTAGACATAAGAGACGGATGTCTCTAGTCTCCGCCATAAAAGCCCACACCATGATGAGGAAAGGATGTATTGCTTTCCTAGCAGCCGTAGTAGTGGAAAAGAAGGGTTCCAAGATAGAAGACATGCATATAGTACAGGACTACCCAAATATATTCCCCGAAGACCTGCCAGGGATTCCCCCTGAAGAGATGTCAACTTTGCCATTGATGTAAGACCCTCGATTTTATTGCATTATTGTATTGCATGTAAATAATCTGTGTCGTATATATATATATACGTAGTATGTATCTATGTATGCATTAGTGGTATACTTATGTGTGTATGTGTATAGCTTAGGTATAAATAATGTATGTAATGCTTGATGTAGTGTGTACATGATAACGTATACTATAGCATGTATATAGGTGTAAAAGGTGTATGGTTTCTGCATGTTTTAGACTTCTGGCCGAAGGCCAGATTGGCGTCAATCCCATAGCCGTTTATGTGGTGTCAGCGTCCACCCCATGGACGCCAACACTAATCCCAGCGTCCAACGATATGGACTTCCAACTTCTCTGATCTGCATGCGTTGTAGAGCCAGAAATTCTGGAGGCAAGGCAACTCACCCATTGGGGAGCTGTCTCCCAACGGTCTGAGAGCCATCCTATCACCCTGTGCGTGGGAGAGAAGCCTCTCCTATAGCTAAACCCGAATTGCTTCCCCAACCCTCTCCTTGCCTTTTTACAAGAGAGAAAGAAGAGAAGAAACCCTACCTTCTGACTGAGGAAAAGCCCCCACTTTGGAACCCAAAATTCATCAACCTGAAGCTTGTTCCGGGGTTCTGCTGCAACAAGGAGTTTGCTGGATCATCGAGGAAGGCTTCCCCAACCTCGACTTGCTGTGGAGACTGCTCAGGAACCCGAGGGAGGTGATCTTGGAGGTGTTTCGCCACTTCTTGGGACTGCCCAAGAGAGCTTCTCCAAGCCCTAGATCTATTGGTGTATTTTTCTAAAGGCAAGTACCCCATTCATAACGTCCCTGTATGTGTCTAGGTTGGTTTTACAAATTTTATGTATTTTCCTTCGTGTCCTAGACCCCCAAATTCACCCCATCTTTGGAGCTCGGGTCTGTGTTGTGCACAGACCTGACATTGACGGCAAAGTGCGTTGCCGCTAAGATTATGCTTAGCGTCCATCGACTATGCCGTTCATTGAATTAGCGGCCAGAGACTGCCGCCAAGTTCATCTGGACAGAACAGTAACCTGTTCTGCCCTTCTATACACTATTTTTCGATATGTTTCACGATGAGGATATACTGTAAATCATTATGGCTATATATTGTTGGTGTGATGGATGTGGTGTGTGGATGGATTATCACGAATGATAGGACTTAATTAATTCATGAAGATACATGTGTGATGAGCTTTAATCTTGTTAAACCACGTTTGCATGATTTAGGACAAGCCTAAATGCCCTAATTTGTGAGGATTATGCATGTGAGGTTCAGTCCCTGTTCTAAATTTCTGAGAATATTCCTATGCTTGTGTGAATTTTGCAAAATTTGTTTAGAAAAAAAAATAGAGATCATGCTAGGTCATGATAAATCTTCCATAAATTAAGGATTGTCCAATAAATTCGAAAATGAATTCCGTATTTTCATGCATGCTAGGGTTCAGACAGTGAGCTGCTAAGATGGTGATTGTGTAAAATTCCATGTTAAGTTAAATTGTGGATGGCATGAGAAATGGATGTTTGAATTTCTGTAATTCCGTTTTAGCTCAGAAAAATCTGAAATTTTGCATGAGGAATCCTAACCCGAAATTAACATGTGGTTAAAATTTCTGGTCATTTGGACCAGTATTTAAAGTAATATGAATTTTTTCCATGTAAATGTGTATTTATGCATGCCAATGTGAAACAATTCGATTTAGGTGTAATCCGACCTAATTAGTGAAATTTCCTGAATGCTACATTCTGTAATTGTAGTGCCATGTTAGGAAAAACAGAAGAGTGTGCATGTGAGTGAGAAAGTGAACGAATTGAGAGTGACATGTGTAAACCTATGTGTAAATCGGTAAAAATGTTAATGTGTAAATTGTGCCAAGTGTGACATTGCTTCCAACAAGGGCAGTGGAACCATATCAGGGTAAAGTCCCCCTGAGAAGGTTCAATGTGTAAGTGACCCTAAGGGCATTAGAGAGAAATCCTGGAGGTGGACAAGTACCACTGGTTAGGGTGGAGACTTGTTCTCCCGGTCTGCGCAGTCCAAGAGTCGCCATTGTATTGCCTAGATGGCGTCTATGTGATGTGATGAGTTGTGTCCTTCTTTGGTGGTTTGGACTATGTGTCACAGCACTAATGTGAAAGTGTAAATGTGAATGTGTAAAATGTGCATGTGTTCATGTGTTTAATGTGAAAGTGAACAATGTGTAATGTGTATGTGTAAAGTGCAATTTATGTGAATTGAAATTGTGTAAAGAAAATGTGAGACCAAAATGTGAGGATATGATATTGTAATCCATGTTGTGACAAATCTGAAACCGTGTTAAATCAGTAGCTTCATTGTGTTAGGATCATGATTATATGTGTAAAATGCCTAGATCCATGCTAGGGACAATTAACAAGTATGTGCGCAAAATTCCATGTTTGGTTGTTCACATTTTATATTTTAAATAACATTGTAGCTCTCATGTGTAGGGTTATGGTTGCTAAATCATGTGAAAACCAGCAAGTTAAAGTATGTAAAATGTTCATGTACATGCACAAGAGTGTAGATTCCATGCTAGGTGTGTTTTGTTCCATGTACGTAGGATAATCATGCTAAGTGCTTTCATGTTTTAGTTAAAATACAAAATAGAATTTCATGAGTAGGAATGATTAGAGAACATGTGTTAGGAATTTATCTTGATAAGAAACTGAAAGCATGCATCATGTGTTTACTTATAGAATCATCATGGTTGGTTATTCATTTCAAATGTTAAGCATGATACATGTTGAGTTTTTGCATGTTGTTGTTGAGCCTACTATGACATGTACGTGTATGGTATGAGTTGGTTGTTACTGCTAAGTCTTTAGCTCACTACTTGCTTCGGCGTACAGTGTAGTTGGTGACGTGGCACCGTTGGAGGAGACGGTGGGACGACTCCGACGCGGATTAGTTTTTGGAGTACTTCGTGACTTTTGCATTTCATAGTATGTAAATTGAACGTTGTATTAGCGTTATCATGGAAAGAAGTATAATGGTGGAAATTTATGTATTAAATTTTCAGCAAGTTAATTATGTGACTTTTAGTTCTTAATGTTATCGAATCATGTATGTTAAATGTGGATGATGATTGAATGACGACAGTATTCTTTTTACTCCACTACTCTGTTCTTATATTCACGTATATCTCAGCTGAATGTATCATGGGTAAATGTCCCCTGTGGCAATGCTCGCTATAAACCGACGTGGGTTGGTATAAACCGTACCGGTATAATGAGGGTCGCTACAATGAGTTGATTCCTGAGCCGCATTGGTATCGGCGTCAACCATACCGAATGTCACCTATCAGCTGAAGGAATTGAAGGCACAACTGATGGAGCACTTGAAAAGGGGTTCGTCAGACCAAGTACTTCCCATGGGGAGCACCTGTGCTATTCGTAAAGAAGAAGATGGATCGATGAGGCTGTGCATCGACTATCGACAACTCAATCAGCTTACCATCAGAACAAATACCCATGCCTAGGGTCGATGAACTATTTGACCAAATTTCAGGAGCGCAATATTTCTCCAAGATCGATCTTCGATCTGGCTATCACTAATGAGGATCAAGGATGACGATATTTTCAAAACGGCTTTCAGGAGTAGGTATAGACTTCTGAATTCGTCGTTATGCCTTTTTTTCTAACCAATGCTCCTGCAGCCTTTATGCAACTCATGAACAACATATATCGGCCATACCTCGACCAGTTTGTGGTCGTCTTTATCGAAGACATCTTCATATACTCCAAGACCAAGGAAGAGCATGAAGAACACCTAAAGACAGCACTACAAGTTTTACGAGACAACAAGCTGTACGCAAAGCTTAGCAGTGTGAATTCTTGCTCGAAGAAGTATCCTTATTGGGCCATGTCATCTTAAAGGACGACATCTCTGTTGATCCCTCCAAAGTCGAAGCTGCACTCACCTGGGAGAGACCAACTACTATCACTGAGATCAGAAGTTTCCTAGGACTGGCTGGCTATACAGGTGTTTCATCAAGGACTTCTCAAAGATCGCCGTTCCTCTCATGCGTCTGACACGAAAGGAGAATCCATACTCCTGGAGTAAAGAGTGTGAGAAAAGTTTCCAAACCCTCAAGACTGTCTTACCTCAGCACCTATTCTTGCTCTGCCAATAGAGGGAGAAGGTTTCTCTGTCTACACCGATGCCTCAGAATCGGACTAGGTTGTGTACTCATGCAAAAGGAGATGGTCATCGCCTATTCTTCAAGACAACTGAAGACACATGAAGTCAACTACCCTGCATGATCTCGAGCTGGCTGTCGTGGTCTTCGCCTTGATGATTTGGAGACACTATCTATATGGAGAGCAATTCACTGTCTACTCAACCATAAAAGTCTGAAGTATTTATTCTCTCAGAAGGACTCACATAAGACAAAGGAGATGGGTGGAATACTTGAAATATTTCGACTTCCACATCCAATACCACCCAGGCAAGGAAATGTCGTGGCTGATGCTCTTAGTAGGAAGCTAATGGCATTTGTCTCAAGTCTAGTCGTTGGCGAGATGCACTACTAGAACAATTCGCAAGGTTAGACTTAAATATCGAACAGAGATGATCGAGTCTTGGTTGCCATTATATCAAGATTCAATCTAATCTGCTAGAGGAGATCAAAGATCATAAGATGATGATCCATTCTTAGTTCGCGCAAAGAACTATAACTGAAAGACCAGACTTTGCAATGACTGAAGACGGAAGGCTTGTCTTTCAAGGAAGGACATGTGTTCCCGACAATGAATAACTAAAGAGAAGACTATGGATGAAGCTCACAAGACAAGTATACTATTCATCTGGGAGGTACCAAAATGTATCAATTTATGAAAATACGTTTGGTGGCCGAACATGAAATAAGAGGTAGCTGAACATGCCGCTCACTGCCTTACTTGCCACAAGTAAAGCGGAACACCTGCGCCCTGCTGGTGTACTCAGACCGCTTGATATTCCAGAATGGAAATGGAAAGTATCGGCCGGACTACATCATGGGTTTACCCAAGACTCGTGGGGACTCGACGCCATATTGTCCATTGTGACCGACTAACCAAATCCGCCCACTTTCTGCCTATAAAGAGTAAATGGTCAGTAGAGGTACTAGCTGCCTTATACGTCAAGGAGATTGTAAGACTACATGGCATTCCATCATCTATTTTTTCGATCGAGATCCGAGATTCACATCTCATTTTTGGAAAGGACTGCATGGTGCACTAGGTACTAAACTCAACTTAGTACCGCATTCCATCCACAAACCGATGGGCAAACTGAAAGAACCAACCAATAGTGGAAGACATGTTGAGAGCTTGCACTATAGATTTTCAAGGTTATTGGAATGAGCACCTACCACTAATCGAGTTCGCCTATAACAACAGTTATCAGGCAAGCATTAAGATGGCACCATTCGAAGCGCTCTACGGAGGAACTAAGATCTCCTGCATGCTGGAATGAGGTTGGAGAACACAATGGCTAGGCCCAGACATGGTGAAACAGACACAAAGGACATTCAGGTAATCAGACCGGCTCAAAATTGCCCAATCCAGACAGCAGAGCTACGCCGACAAAGAAGATGAGATCTGGACTTTCAAGTGGGTGATCATGTATTTCTAAAATGTCACCTACCCATGGCATTCAAAGATTTGGTGTAAAGGGAAAGCTCAGGCCTAGATTCATTGGTCCTTTTGAAGTACTCGAAAGGGTTGGTGAGGTTGCATACTGGCTGGCATTGCCACCGGATCTGTCATGTGTACACAATGTGTTTCATGTTTCCATGCTTAGGAATATGTGTACGACCCACGCACATCATTCGCCACGAGAAGTTGGTGTTGAACGGATGTGACATACGAAGAGAAGCCAGTCAAGATACTGAACGGAACTATAATAACTCAGGAACCATCCCATCCATGTGGTTAAAGTCCTATGGAATAATCGTGGAGTGGAAGAGGCAACCTAGGAGCCGGAAGGAATCATCAGACGGAACTACCCCCCGCTCTTTCGGTAAGACATTCTCTCCTGAATGATCACATGAATATGGGGACCAAATTCTTTTTAAAGGGGGAGGATGTAGCAACCCTAATTTATGGGGAAAAAATTTAAATATTTATTTATTAGAAAATCAAATAAAGGAAGATGTATTAAATCAACTAGGAATCAAATAGAGAGAATTAAATAAACCCATTAAAAGAAAGGAGTAATGGGATTTGCTATATTGACCCATTAGGAATGAGTGGGCTAAATAGAAATTTTAAGAAGGGGAATAATAGAGAAATACCTAAATTCGTAACTAAAATATTACTAAAATAGAAAAGAAATATTTAATGCATTAAATAGCTAGTTTGAATAGATTGGATTCCTAAACCTACCCCAATTGATTGGCCACAAAATCCTCTCTCTCCCACCCAAATAGGAGATCTCTTGCTTAAAAGGGAGAGAAAGTAGAAATTCAGAATTTAATAGGAATTAGACTTAAACTAGGAGGGAATAGGGAGAAGGTTAAATACTTCTCTTAACCCTCATGGCCGCCCTACTCGTGCAAGAGGTTCCTGGACCAGAGAGAGGCCAAGAGGAGGAGAATTCGTGGAGATGAAGGATCTCTCAAGTTCTTCCCCGAGTTCTTCACGTCTTAACCCTAGAAGAGTAAAACAATCAAAGTAGGCATTCTCACAAGCATAAACCATGAAACTTTTTCTGTAGGACGTCTCGTCTATCAGAACAAAAGCCCTTTGGTTTCATAATTTCCATTGAGCATATTTGTCGTTCTTTATTTTTCGTGTCTACACTGACATGACCATGAACCCTCTTCTTAACTCTTGATCTCCTTGTATACTCAACCCCATGACACGAGATTTTTACTGTAGGAACTAATGCATGTTAGGCATCTATTGCCCCCAAAAGCCCTAAATTTGATTCATCCCATCTTACGAATTAATCGTTGATCTCAACTATGTACTGTTTCATGTTCATCATGAATGCCCGTGTTTAAAACATGTCCAAACCCTGATTGTTTTCCAATTCCTATTTATTGTAAGTACCCATGCATGTCTAGGTCATTTTGCAACTAGTTTCATGAATTTTCGTTGACTATACAATTAGTTGTGATTTTCTGAACCGCCCTGTGTCAAATAGGGTAAGTTCTGGCCCGCAATCCAATGTATGTCGTTTCCCTGTCGGACTCGGGCGCAGACCCTGTGAATGCGACGGCCATAGGCCGCGTTCACCAGGGTCGTCCCATAATGGCCTCTATCGTGATCTGATCGCAACATGGCCTGTCGCTGCGATCTGCTGGCCGACCCAGACTAAGCCTGTCAACCCGTACAAGCACCCTCGCGATCTCAGTTTACCCTGTCGCGACCCTCATCAGGTACGTTGCGATCTGGGTTCTTTTGCATAAACCCGCTGTCTCAGCAAATGCTTGATTATCTACAGTGTTGTACTCTTGTTTAACAGTCATCACAAAAAATAACACTTGTGATAAAATTGAATATTTATGTATGATAAATACATGCACATGATCTTTTCTATCTAGATTTCATGACACTTACAACACACACATGTGAACCATCCAATTATGGCAAATTGGCATGAATTATCTCATATACATCTGGTAATTTATGTATTAATTACCTTATTTTAAATATCTTGTCTATCGTTTCTCGTATGTTTTGGGAATACCGATATCGGCGCTCCACTATTCTAGAACTCCTCTAGAATGTTGAGCACTTGTTTCTATATACACTCTCTCTTGACTTGGACGAACTCTCCGTCGATACTCCTTCTGCCGGACTAGTAAGTCTTTGTTAAGGCCTTCGTAAGTCTCCTCTGTCCATGGATTCCCACATGGTCGACGAGCCGGTTGGTACCCTAACACCTATTACACCCTTTAGGGATCTATATGATCCAAACAGCTATTAGAAGTTCACTCTCGTCTTGAATCATGCCGACCTCTGGACCTGTGCTTAACATGCCCGTGTGTGTGATGATTTCCACCTGACTGCCAACACCAATGCGGGTGTTTTGCAACTGTTACTATCGCCTGTTTACCTCGACACGTTACGTGCAAGGTCCACTAACTCTTATATATACTCTGCTCGCACATTTATTCACGCTCACTCTACTATCTAATCTATTCATCTAGTGCTCTCATCTTCTTCTTGGTACTCTATATTGGCCATTGATTGATTGTCTAAGATAAACAATATAACTAATGCCTAGCAGATATAAAGGCCCGATCTGGTCCTGGGATGTGCGCTCGAAAGTGCTAGTGCCCATGGGAGTTAAATGATCAGAGTGTTTGGCATTACACTCAACTGCTATCTATCTTGACTATCTAAATGACAATCAAAGTGCTATCTATCTTGACTATCTATATGACAATCAAAGTGCTATGTTCTCCTCTCGTTGTCCTGCAAAAAGTGCTATGCTATACTCGTTGTGCTATCTGTACTATGGCCATCTTGC
>JACBKR010006578.1:0-11556 GCA_014218235.1 Colocasia esculenta
TGTTGTTCCCTTCTGTTGTGAAGGAAGACCTGGTGGGGCATCCAGGGTGGTGTAATTCCTTCGTGTGAAGGAAGACCAGCTGAGTTGGTGTTGTAGTGTCCTTAGGGGGACTGTACCTAGTTAGTGGAATCCTGAGTTGTTGCTAGGGGTGGATGTAGGACTCCTAAGGAAAGGAGGTCCGAACCAGGATAAGTTCTTGTGTTGAATGGGTTGCTTATCTGTGTGATTGCGCTTTGAACTAACAGTTACTAACCTTCATCGAAGAACGTTTTGTTTTTATGTTTTAAGTACATGTATTAATCAATAATTTTAAAGACCCATTCACCCCCCCCCCCTCTGGGCTGTCAACCGGGGGGCAACAAGTGGTATCAGAGCGAGTCTCTCGACACAGAAAGAAAGGATCCAACGATCTGAAGAGTAAAGATCCTGGCAGCCAAGGTCACAACGAAGGTCAGTCTGTCAACCGACCACCATTGTTGATGGAGAGGATTACATTACGGAAATAAGAATGAGTACTTTCTGCAAGGCACGATTATCAGATATGGTCCATAGTGGAAGAAGGCGATCTTCTAGTCACAAATGAGAAAGCTCAGTGGACAGACGACGATAGGAAGAAGATCTCGCAGAATTATAAAGCAAAGAGTATTTGTGCTGTGCCCTTAGTAAAAAGGAGTTCAACAGAGTTTCAGCTGCAAATCCGCAAGGAAATGTGGAAAAAGCTCAGATAACATATTGAAGGCACAGATAAGGTAAAGGAAACGAGAATAGACATTCTTGTAGCACAGTACGAGAGATTTCAAATGCAATCAGGTGAGTCCATTACCCAAATGTTCAGTAGATTTACAGATATTACAAATGGGTTAGCTGGACTAGGAAAGACTATGAAATGGGAAGATATGGTCAGAAAGATTATAGATGTTACCATCCTCATGGACCCCAAAAGTAACAGCCATTGAGGAAGCTAATGATCTAAAAGAATGTCCTTAGAAAAGCTCATTGGGTCCCTTATGGCTATGAGAAACATGGAGAGATTAGGAGAATTCTCCAGTAGAAAGAAGCAGTCAAATGCGCTCAAGGTCAATGAGAATTCATCAAAGAGAATCACGACAACAGTGAAAGCTGTAAGGACAGTGATGAAGATGAAGAAGCTATGGTATCAAGGAAGTTGAACACATTCTAGACAAAAAGAAGAAGTTCCAATCTGGAAGAAAACATTTCAAGGAGAAGTAAATACTTCAAGAAACCAGATGGGAAGGATCAGAAGAAGGGAGAGCCATTTGCTATGAGTGTAAAAGCCAGGACATATCAAAGCTGAATGTCCAAAACTCAAGAAGCTTGATTCAAGAAGAGAGAGAACTTCAAGAAATTCAGGAATACAAAAAGAAAGCAAGGCAGGCGTGAGAGAACAGTAGTGACTCAGATAGTGAGTCGAGTTCATGCAGTGTGAAGAAGAAGCCAATTTGGCTTTCATGGAAAACCGAAGATAAGGTAACCTCTGATTTCTTTGATTCATGCAATGATTCTGATTCAGACAATTTAGAGAAGCATTCAAAGACTATATAAAAAATATAGAGAAGTAACTAAACTGTTAAAAAAAAATAAGAAAAACTTTACGTGTTTAGAAAATACAAACTCAGATCTAAAATCTGAAAATGAGCAACTAGAAAAACAGTTAACTGAACTTAAAAGGAGAAATGAGTTATTATGTGAAGATCTAAAGGATAAGAATAAACAAATAATCAAGTTGGAAAAACAGGCAGGTATAGATGAACTAAAAACAGAAATAAAATCATTAACAGATGAAAATATACAGTTGTCTAGCATATTAGAAAAATTTACAAATGGCAAAAATTTCTTAATATTAAAAGGTGCTAGAAGATCAGGTAAGAAGAAAAATGGATTAGGATATACACCCCCAGACAATGAAGAAACCATAGTTTATCCTAAAATATATCTAACGCCTAAATTTGTACCGAACAAGACATTGCATACAAGCAGATTTCAAATATATAGAAAAAATAAAAAAATTGTTCTGCTGCAGTCACTGTAACAAGGGACATATCATAACAACATGCCAACAAGACATAAGAAATGGATAATTAAAGGTAAATTCAATAATACTAACAATCAGGACCCAAAGAATTGGGTACCTAAACTTGATGATTTTCTTTCAGGGTAACATCGAGCATCCAAATGGTATTTGGACAGTGGGCTGCTCAAGGCACATGTCAGGGAATCAGAAGCTATTCACCCATCTCCAAGCTGAAGAGGAATAGTTACCTATGGAGACAATGGGAAAGGAACAGTGATTGGCAGTGGTTCTGTGAGCAACAAAAGGAAATAGTCATTGAAGATGTATGCTTGTCAAAGGCTGAAGACAATCTCATCAGCATTAGCCAGCTGTGTGAAGAGGTCACCAGATCAATTTCAAGAATCAAAGTGCAGCATATGAAAGAAGGAGAAATAATTTTCGAAGCCACTAGAGAGAAAAGAACCTGTATGCACTTACCTTGAAGAACTCAAGGATCAAGATGTCTGTTGGCAGCAAACAAGGATCAATGAACTGACTGTGGCACAGAAGACTAGGACATTGCAGTATAGAGGGCATGAGAAAATTGCTAAAGAAAATCTTGTGGAAGGTCTGCCAAAGGTTAGTGCAAAAAAATGGAGGTGTCTGTAGATCTTGTGCTAAGGAAAGCACACCAAGAGCTCCTTCAAGTCAACACGGTGGTAACCACCTCAAAAACCCTTAGAGCTCCTTCATATGGATCTATTTGGGCCAATGAGGACTACCAGTCTTGGAGGAAAGAACTTTGGATTTGTCATAGTCGATGATATCAAGATTCACATGGGTATCATTCCTAGAGCATAGATGAACACATTTTAAAACTTTGTCAGTTTCAGCAACGAAAGTCCAGATAGGATCAGAAGTTCAGTATTATTAGTATTCGATCAGATCATGGAGGTGATTTCAGAATGAGAAGTTTGCAAAGTTATGTAAAAATGAAGGGATTGAGCATAAATTTCTCGGCACCAAGGACACCACAGCAAAATGGAATGCTGAGAGAAAGAATAGAACTCTATTGGATATGGCAAAGAACAATGCTATCAGAATATGATCTGCCAAGGTTTTTGGGCTGAAGCAGTCAACACAGCAAGCTACATTATCAACAGAGTAATGATCAGGCCAATCCTAAAGAAGACTGCATACGAACTGTTTAAAGGAAAGAAGCCAAAGATCAGCCATTTTAGGACATTTGGATGTCCTTGCTCATCACAATAATGGAAAAAGGGACATTGTAAGTTGGATGCCAAATCAGATGAAGGCATCTCTTCATGGGGTACACCTCTAAACCCAAAGGCTATAGAGTATTTAATAAAACGCACATTATTAATTGAACAGTCTGTACATATTATTTTTGATGAAACTAACCATTCTTGAGAAGGAAGAAGATAGTGATAATGATGATGCAGATGAATGTCCAAGAACTAAAGAATACATCAATTGAGAACAAGGATGATCCACCTCTGGAAGACATGCAGGAAAAGGAAATATACATAAAAATCTTCCAAAGGAATGGAGATACAAGAAAGATCATCCACCTGAGAATATCATTGGTGATCCATCTATAGGGGTAAGAACAAGAGGTAATGTAATACCTGTGATTATCTAGCATTTGTCTCTCAAATAGAGCCTAAGACAGTCAATGAAGCTTCACTGATGAATCTTGGATTATAGCCATGCAAGATGAACTAATAGTTCAAGAGAAACCAAGTATGGTCACTTGTTCCCAGACCATCAGACCATCCAGTTATTGGCACCAAATGGGTGTTAGAAACAAAATGGATGAAAACTAGTGTAATCTTAAGAAACAAGGCCAGATTGGTGGCTCAAGGCTACTCCCAAGAGGAAGGCATAGATTTCGATGAAACCTACGCTCATGTAGCTAGACTTGAGGCTATTAGAATATTACTTGCATATGCATCAACATTAGACTTAAAACTATTTCAAATGGATGTCAAATCTGCATTCTTAAATGGTTTTATAAAAAGAGGAAGTTTATGTGGAACAACCCCCGGGTTTGATGACACAGAATTTCCTAATCATGTTTTCAAACTTCATAAAGCTTTATATGGATTAAAGCAAGCACTAGGGCCTGGTATGAAAGGTTTAGTCTTTCTTCTAAACCATGGTTTCAGTAGAGGTCAAGTAGATAGCACTCTATTTGTAAAATCAAAGTTAAAAGCATACTACTTGTACAGATTTATGTAGATGATATTATCTTTGGATCTACTGATGAATCCCTTTGCAAGTATTTTGAAAAGTTGATGCAGGGAGAATTTGAGATGAGCATGATGGGAGAGCTAGATTATTTCCTTGGACTACAAATCAAGCAAGGAAAAGAAGGAACTCACATCTGCCAAGCAAAGTACACAAAAGAACTCTTGAAGAAAATTTGGATTCGACAATGTCAAGCCACTGTCAACACCAATGAGTACATCAACAAGGATGGACAGTGACAAAGATGGTAAGAAAGTAGATCAAAAGGTCTACAGAGGTATGATAGGTTCACTGCTTTATTAACAGCTAGTAGATCCGATATTTTATTTAGTGTATGCATGTGTGCTAGGTATCAAGCAGATCCTAGAGAATCACATTTAATATTTGTAAAAAGAATATTTAGATATTTAGCTAGAACTCATGATTTAGGTCTGTGGTTTCCAAAATCTTGTGAAAATAATTTAGTAGGATACTCTGATGCTGACTATGCTGGATGCAAAGTAGATAGAAAAAGCACCAGTGGTTGTTGTCAATTTCTTGCAGGGGTTTGATATCCTGGTCATCAAAGAAACAAAATTCAGTGGCACTATCTACAGCTGAAGCTGAGTACGTGGCTGCTGGAAGTTGCTGTACACAAACTCCTATGGATAAAGCAACAACAAGAAGATTTTGGATTGAATATCAAATCGATTCCAATATTGTGTGTGAACACCAGTGCTATCAATCTCACAAAAATCCAGTTCAACATTCAAGGACCAAGCATATTGAGGTTAGATATCATTTATTCGTGATCATGTAGCAAATGGTAATATTGAAATATCCTTTATTGACAAATAGTCAATTAGCAGATATTTTCACAAAAGCCCTACCCGAAGAAAGATTCACATCTCTTAGAAGGGAATTGGGCATGTGTAATTTGTGAAAAAATTTCTGTTTGAAACTGTACAAAAATTTTCAGATTTAAGTAAATCTTTCCATGGATTTAAGCAAAAGAAATTCAAATTATCTTTCCTGGAGCTTTATTAAAGTCGGTTTGAATAGTCAAACTCTTTTTGCGCTTTCTACCGCCTTTTGGCGCCTCACTTCCACAAAACATTTATTTAATTACAAAAATCGATGTGGGAACGATTCATCTCCCATCTTCTACTTTTTCCTCTTTCGTCTGGTTGCCTAAGCCGATGCCCTAACGATTCGGACATCGACTCTCTGCAAGTTTGAAGCTCTTCTCTCCTTCCCGCGACAAATTTCTTGAGGGCTTTCACCCCTTCTTCCTTCTCAACCATCCAGAAACCCTGTTCATTAATTCCATGGCCGCATCCGTCATCTCCGGAAGTCTTGGGGGCTACGGTGCTGAGTTCTTACTCCTGAGCAGCAGGAGAGGTTCACGTTTGTGAAGACCAAGGTTGTGGGAACAAGGCAGTGGATGTAGCTGATCTCGAGAAGAACGACATGCACAGTGTTGTAGCAGTAATAATCAGAATGCAGTGGATGGAAATCACCACCTTCTCCGAAGTAAGCTATCCAGACTCTCGTGAAGGCTTTTTTTGTTGTGCTTAAGATCAGAGGTAGACGGGTCTATGGTTTCTTATGTCAAGGAACCCAGATTAAATAGATCATGAGTTATTGCATTTGTTGTTTGGAGTAAAGGCATCAGGGCACAGTGGGGTTCACACCGTGGACGCCAAGCTAAAGGTCTTGGCATTGTAGGACCAGGGTTCAGACTGAGAGATGGGAAAATTAGATATCAATCAATTGAATGCATTCAACCGTTTTCTACACTTTATTGTTGTCAAATTTAGTTCCTAGAAGTGCAACTTTTTCAACATGCACCAAGGCAGATTCAGATGATGTTCTGGGCCATACAGAACAAGGAGATCAACATGGCCGAAGTAATGATTGAGAGATGAAGTTTGCCCGTGATCAGATTTGGGATACAAAGAGCAAGCTTAATGTCTCTTTGCCCTATGCCATTTGCTTACCAAGATCTTCAAACACTTCGTGTGTTGATCTATCTGGGGCAGTAGTTGAGAAGATGGGCAAGCAATTAGGTCCAGAAATTGAGGAAGAGTGGGTTCTCAATTGTTGATGGAGTTTGGTCTAAGACCTCTGTGGCAGAGGGAGAGGCCATTATAGGAGATATTCAGATATTCAGGAAGAAGTGCCAGAAGCTTCAACAGAACAGCAGCAGTAGCATTAGCAGTAGAAGTTGAGGGGCAGAGTTGTTGTATCAGCAGTCAAGAGGCGGAAGACCATCTGAATGGGAAGCTCGAGTAGCAGGGACAGGAGAGCTAGCGGGTCCCCTGATGTAAGGCCCTCGAATTTTGTGTTGCATTATTGTATTGCATGTAAATAATTCATGTGTGTATGTAAGTATGTAAATATCTACGTAGGTACTAGTTAGTATACTATTGCATGCATGTGTATAAACTAGATGTCAAATAGTGTATGAATGATATGTTGATAGTGTGTACATGATAATGCTATGTATGACATATATAGGATAAGATGTGCATGGTTTATGCATGTTTGGAGTTCTGGCCGAAGGCCAGATTGGCGTCAATATCCATGGACGCTTGAGTTGAGTAGGCGTCAACCAATGGACGCCAACACTAATTCCAGCGTCCAGCGATGTGGACGCCAAATTCTATGACCTTCATGCGTTGCAGAGCCCAAGAATTTCCGGAAGCAAGCCACCCCAACCATTGGGGAGCTGTCCCCAATGGTCTGAAAGGCTATTTGTCACCCCTGCGTGACAAGAGAAACCCCTCTGCTTTAAAACCAACTCCCCTTGCACCAGAAACCTCTCTTGACTCTTTGCAAAGAGGAGAGAAAACCCTAATTCGGAGCTATGCAAAGACTGAGCTTTGGAGGCTTCAATCCGGCGATCCAAGGCTTCATCCGGCGTTTTTGCAATGGAGGCTAGAGGGAACCAAGGAGAAGGCTTCCCCACCAACGGCTTAGCACCTGCATCGACCTAGAACCCGGAGGAGAGCTCTTTTGGAGGCTTCTTGGGACTACCCAAGGAGAGATTCTCCGACCCGTTTAGATCCCTTGGAGTTTTTACAAGAGGCAAGTACCCTACCCATAACGTCCCTGTATGTGTCTAGGTTGGTTTTATAAATTTTATGTATTTTCCCTCGTGTCCTAGACCCCCAAATTCACCCCATCTTTGGAGCTCGGGTCTGTGTTCTGCACAGAACTGACATTAACGCAATATCCCTTGCCGCTAAGATCATGCTTAGCGTCCAGCGATTGTGCCGTTGACATTGAATTAGCGGCCAGAGACCGCCGCCAAGTTCATCTGAGCAGAACAGCAAGCTGTTCGGCCTTCTATATGATTAATTCGACGTGTTTTGCGTGAGGATATAATGTAACTCTTATATACTATGTACAGTAGTTAATGTGATGAATGGGAGAATGAATGTACATCTTTTGTGGGTGGTTGAGTTTAATTGTTTGTCTAATGTGTATGAGAAAAGAATGGCCATGTGTATCACCATGATCCTCATGGTCAGTGGCAAAGTTTTGGTTGCCCAAATTGTTAGACCATGTATGCATGTTACTATCTGTGCTCTGAGTTCTGACATTTTTTCCCATACTTGTATGATAATTTAAAATTTCTGTTTGGGAAAATAGAAATCATGCGTAGGTCATGTTAAATTCCAGTAAATTGTGCGTTGCTCGATAAATTTTGGGAACAAATTCTGTGGCCCTGTGCATGCTAGGGTGCAGACAGTGAGCTGTTAAAATTTGTGATTTTGTTTAACTCCATGTTAAATCGCATTATGAATATTAGTGTGGAATGGATGGTTAATTCTCTGAAATTTCATTTTGAGTTAGAAAAAATCTGAAATTTGCATGTGGGATCCTAAACCCGAATTAGCATGTGGTTAAAATTTCAGGTCATTTGGACCAGTATATGATGAAATATGAAATTTTCCATGTAAAAATGTGAAGTAATGCATGCCTTGTAAAATGATTTGATTTTTTTATAAAGCAACCTGATTAGTGAAATTTCCTGAGTGCTAAATTCTATAATTGTAGTGCCATGTTAGGAAAAACAGAGAAGTGTGCATGTGAGTGAGGAAAGTGAATGAAATGAGGAGTGACATGTGTAAGCCTATGTGTTAAAATCAGTTAAAAGGTGTAATGTGTAACTTGTGCCAAATGTGACACTGCTTCCGCAGAGGGCAGTGGAACCGTATAGGGAAAAGTCCCCTGAGAAGGTTCAATGTAGTAGTGACCCTAAGGGCATTAGGGGGAAATCCTGGGGTGGACAAGTACCACTGGTTAGGGTGGAGACTTGTTCTCCGGTCTGCGTAGTCCAAGAGTCGCCATTGTATTGCTAGATGGATTCTATGTGATGTGATGTGTTGTGTCCTTCTTTGGTGGTTTGGACTATGTGTCACGGCACTAAATGTGAATGTGTAAATGTGTATGTGTTCATGTGAAAAATGTGGATGTGACAATGTGTAAAAGTGTATGTGCAAGTGTGAAATAGGCGAATTTGGAAATTGTGTAAAAAAAAAAAATGTGAAATAAAATGTGAGGATGTGAGTTTGTAAATCCATGTTATGACAATCTGGAATCATGCTTAAACAGTAGCTTTACCATGTTATGATCATTTTTTTGTATGCAAAATCCTAGAATCCATGCTAGGAATAATTGTTAAGCATATAGAAACAACTTCCATCTGGTGGTTGTCACATGTTGTGATTTTAAATTGTTGTAGCTTTCATGTGTTAGTTTTCAGTTGCTAAAGCAGAAAAACAGCAAGCTTAAAACATGTAAAATGTTCACGTATATGCGTAAGAATGTGTAGATTCCATGTTAGGTATGTTCCTTTCATGCATGCTTGGAAAATTTATGTTAATAGCTTTCATGTCTTAGTTGGTTGAAGGTAGATTTCTATGTGAGAAATGAATAGAAAGCACGTGATAGGTGTTCTATTTTAGAAAATCTGAAAGCATAGTCCATGTTTTTTAAATGTAGATTCACCATGATAGGTTGTAAAACTTAATGTCAAGCATTCTACATGTTGTGTTTGTGAACGTGTATATAGAACCTACTATGATATGTGCATGTACGTATTGTAGAGAGTACTTGCGGAGTCTTTTAGATCACTACTTGCTTCGGCGTACAGGTGTAGTTGGTGACGAGAACACTTGTGGAGGAGACGTTGGAGAACCGACTCCGAGCGCGGAGATTAGAGTCTTGGAGTACTAGCGACATTTTGTGACTTTCGTAGTATGTAAATTGAACATTGTACTAGCATTATCATGGAAGAATGTATAAGTATGGACATCTATGTATTGATTTCAGCAAATTAAATTATGTGAACTTCTAGTTCTAAATGTTATTGAATCATGTATGTTAAATGTGGATGATGAATGAAATGAAGATAGTGGTTCTTTTACTTCCGCTACTCTGTTCTATATTCACGTGTATCTCAGCTGAATGTTATTGTTGGGTAAATGTCCCACTGTGGCAACGCTCGCTATACCGACGTGGGTTGGTAAACCGTACCGGTATGATGAGGGTCGCTACAGAGATTGGTATCAGAGAGACCGGTTGAGATTGCACTTGAATATACATAAGTCATCATCTTCATTACATGCTAAGTTACATAGGAATGTCCACATGTGTAGAATTGTTAATAACAAATGAAAAATAGATAAGAAAATGGTTAGAAAACTTAGTAAACCTATCGCTAATGGTGGCTGAAATTTTTACAGCCATGGCTTCGAGAGGTAGGCGTGGTGGAGCGCCGGCCGTGAGGACGAGCCGAGACGTGACGAGCGGGCAGAGCAGCAGGCCCCGACACCGCAAGGTCCTATACTTCCCCCACCGCCGCCTGTGGATATGGAGTATTCATGTAAGGTCTGGTGCAAGCATGCAGACGCAGGCTCATACCCAGGCAGCACTCCAGGCTCAGTTGGAGGCTCAGGTTAGACTAATAAAATGAATAATAGTCTGTTTTATTTAATTATGTGATATTGTATTGATGTGAATTGCTTGTGGTGTGCTGTAGCAGGCTCAAGTACCAGCTCAGGACCATGGTGGACCTTCTATCATGGAAAGGTTCAAGAGGATGCTACCACCCTCTTTTAAGGGGGGAGAGCGATCCGTTGTTGGCTGAAAGCTGGATGAGGGAGATAGAAAAGATCTTCCGAGCCGTCAGGTGTGCAGATGAGGATAAGGTACATTAGCCACCTACATGCTACAGGTATGTGTTAATTTGTATGATTGTATGTTGTTTAGTTAGAACTGTTAGTTGGAGCTTATGAAGGTGTATTGCAGGAAAGCTGATGTATGGTGGTCTTCACTACTGCGTACGCAGTTGAGGACGGCGCAGTAGAGGTTGCTGGGACGAGTTCGTGAGGCTCTTTCGGGCCAAGTTCGTCCCCGATCATGTGCAAGATCGGATGGAGCAGGAGTTCCTCCTTTGGCTCAAGGCTCCATGACTGTGATGGAATATGAGGCAAGATTTTCTGAACTTTCTAAGTATGCACCTCATATCGTGGCAGATGAGCGCAGGAAGACAAAGAAGTTCGTGATGGGACTTAAGCCATCACTGCGGACGAGACTCGTGGCGTTTGACCACAACACTTAGTGCTGCTTGTAGGCAGGAGGGAGAGAAGGATGGGCAATACCTTGAAGAGAAGAAAGCTTCACAGAAGAACCTGCAGCTACGTTCCAGCGACAGGATAAGAAGAAAGCGTTATACCAGACACAGCAGCGATCTGTGGCAGTCGGCAGTTCTCAGGTACCTTCTGTACGTTCCCCTGGAGTGAAGAAAGAGTGTCCCCACTGTGGGAAGACCCATGGTGGTACCGAATGTTGGATGATTAGGGAAAGTGCTTGAAGTGCGGGGGAGCAGCGACCACAAGATCAAGGATTGCCCAAGACTTCAGCAGGGAGTCCAAACGGAGCGCCAGCCCAGCAGTAGAGCAGCCAGCAGCGCCAGCTACGGGAAGACCAGGAAGTCTCGAGCCCCAGCTCGAGTGTTTGCTTTAGCTCGCGAGGACGCCGAGCAGGCGGGAGCATGTACACAAAGGTACGGTTTTGCTTCTAGGTGTGCACGCTCGGGTTTTGTTTGATATGGGTGCTACTCACTCGTTCATTTCCGAGCGGTTCGCTAGGCAGTTAGCCCTAGAGTCAGGGGTAGAGTCTGAGGAGTTAGAGGTCCCTTTGTCTGTGCACACCCCTGCGGGTACGGTATCGACTAGGAAGTGCATTCCGTCGTTACCTGTGTGCATTGAGGATAGAGTCCT
>JACBKR010006579.1:0-11596 GCA_014218235.1 Colocasia esculenta
GCTAAGCCTTTCATACCAGGCTCTAGGTGCTTGCTTTAAACCATATAATGCCTTGTGAAGTTTGAAAACATGATTAAGAAATTCTGTGTCATCAAAGCCCGGAGGTTGTTCCACATAAACTTCCTCTTTTATGAAACCATTTAAGAAAGCGGATTTAACATCCATTTGAAATAGTGTCAAGTTCAAAGCAGATGCATATGCAAGTGATATTCTAATGGCCTCAAGTCTAGCTACAGGTGCATAGGTTTCATCGAAATCTATGCCTTCCTCTTGAGAATAGCCTTGAGCTACCAACCTGGCCTTGTTTCTTAAGATTGCATCAGTTTCATCCAGTTTATTTCTGAACACCCATTTGGTGCCAATGACTGGATGGTCTGATGGTCTAGGAACAAGGGACCATACTTGGTTTCTCTTGAATTGATTTAATTCATCTTGCATGGCTACTATCCAAGATTCATCAGAGAGAGCTTCATTGACTGTCCTAGGCTCTATCTGAGAAACAAAGGCTAAATAATGACAAGGAATAACATTACCTCTTGTTCTTACCCTAATGGATGGATCACCAATGATATTTTCAAGTGGGTGATCTTTCTTGTATCTCCACTCCTTTGGAAGGTTTTCATGAGTAACTTCTTTGTTGTAATTCTTCCAGAGGTGGATCATCCTTGTCCTCAATTGATGCATCTTTTAGTTTCTTGGATAGTTCTTCTGCATCATCATCGTCACTATCTACTTCCTTTCTCAAGGAAGGGTTAGTTTCATCAAAAATAATGTGCACAGATTGTTCAATCAACAAGGTACGTTTATTAAATACTCTATAGCTTTAGGTTTAGACGTATATCCCATGAAGATGCCTTCATCTGATTTGGCATCCAACTTACTGATGTCCCTTTTTCCATTGTTGTGAATGAAGCAAGGGCACCCAAAGGTTCTGAAGTGGCTGATCTGAGGCTTCTTCCTTTGAATAGTTCATATGCAGTCTTCTTCAGGATTGGCCTGATCATTACACGGTTGATAATATAGCTTGCTGTATTGACTGCTTCAGCCCAAAAGTATCTAGCAGATCATATTCTGAGAGCATAGTTCTTGCCATGTCCATAGGGTTCTGTTCTTCCTCTCAGCGATGCCATTCTGTTGAGGTGTCCTTGGTGCTGAGAAATTGTGCTCAATTCCCTGATCATCACAAAATCTAGAAAATTTCTCATTTTGAAATTCACCACCATGATCTGATCTGATAGACACAATGCTGAACTTCTGATCTTTCTAAACTTTCTTACTAAAGCTGACGAAACTTTCAAAAGTATCATCTTTATGCTCTAGGAATGATACCCATGTAAATCTTGAGTAGTCATCAACTATGACAAATCCAAAATTCTTTCCTCCAAGACTGGTAGTCCTCATTGTCCAAATAGATCCATATGAAGGAGCTCCAAGGGTTTTGAGGTGGTCACCACCGTCTTTGACTTGAAGGAGACCTTGGTGTGCTTACCCTTAGCACAAGTTTACATACACTTTCCAACTTTGTACTGACCTTAGGTAGACCTTGCACAAGATTCTTCTTTAGCAATTTTCTCATGCCATCTATGCTGCAGTGTCCAAGTCGTCTGTGCCATAATTCTGTGGATTTATTTTTATTTGCTGCCAGGCAAACATTTTGAACCTTGAGTTCTTCAAGATAGAGCACATACAAATCTTTTCTCTATTAGCTTCAAAGATGACTGTTCCATCCTTCAGTATACTGCACTTTGACTCTTGAAACTTGATCTGATGGCCTCTGTCGCACAGCTGGCTAATGCTGATGAGATTGTGCTTCAATCCCTTGACTAGTAGCACATCTTCTATGACTGTTTTTCCTTTGTTTTTCACAGAGCCACTGCCTATTACGATTCCTTTCCCATTATCTCCATAGGTAACTGTTCCATCTTCAGCTTGGAGATGAGAGAACAACTTCTGGTTTCCTGACATGTGTCTTGAGCACCCACTATCCAAATACCATTTGGATGCTCGAGGGTTATCCTTTTCTTCAGTGTTTGCCATGAAAGCCAAGTGGGCTTTTTCTTCATCACTGTAGGAGCTCGACTCACTATCTGAGTCGCTGCTGTTTTCCATGCTGCTGCCATTGCTTTCTTTTTGAACTTTCTAAACTTCTTGGAACTGTCCTTCTTCTGAACTCTGACTTCTTTAACTTAGGACACTCAGTCTTAATGTGTCCTAGCTTCTTACATTCGTAGCAAATGGGTTCTCCTTTCTTCACTTCTTTTCCATCTGGTTTCTTGAAATCCTTATTCCTTTTGAAATACTTTCTACCAGATTGAGATTTCTTCTTTTTAGCCAAGATTCGCTGTAACCTTCTGGATAACATAGCTTCCTCATTTTCGCTGTCTGCATTACTTTCGCTTTCAGCTGAGCTTGCTTCTGGTGAATCTTCTTCAGCTTTTAAGGCATTGGAGTGCTTCTTCTGCTAGAGGACTCTCCTAGCCTTTCCATATTGATTTCATGGGCCATGAGGGACCCAATGAGCTTTTCTACAGACATTCTCTTCAGATCATTAGCTTCTTCTATTGCTGTGACTTTTGGAGTCCATGAGGACGGTAAGGATCTAAGTATCTTTCTTACCATATCTCCCATTTCATAGACTTTTCCTAGACTAGCTAGTCCATTTGTGATGTCAGTGAACCGGCTGAACATTTGAGTTATGGACTCACTTGATTGCATCTGAAATCTTTCATATTGAGTGACAAGAATATCAATTCTTGTTTCCTTCACTTTGTCTGTGCCTTCATAAGTAATCCTGAGCTTTTCCCACATTTCCATTGATGATTTGCAGGCTGAAACTCTGTTAATTCCTTCTTACTTAGAGCACAGCATAGGATACTCTTTGCTTTGCAATTCAGGGAAATCTTCTTCCTGTCATCATCTGTCCATTGTGCTTTCTCATTTGTGACTAACAGATCACCTTCTTCTACTATGGACCAAATTTGATAGTCGTGTCCTTGTAAAAAGTATTCCATTCTGGTCTTCCAGTAAGGGTAATCTTCACCATCGAAGAGAGGGGGTCGGTTGACGGACTGACCTTCAAAATTACCTTGGGCTGCCATGGATCTTTACTCTTCAGATCGTTGGATCCTTTCTTTGTTGAAGAGACTCGCTCTGATACCACTTGTTGCCCAGTTGACGAGCCCAGAGGGGGGTGAATGGTCTTTTTAAATTTAATCTAGGAGATACCTGTAACCAAAAACAATCACACAAACGATCTTCGAACTACGTAGTTACAGTTAGTTTAAATAACAATCACCCAATGAAGACAATCACACAACACAAGGATTATCCTGGTTCGGACTTCTTTCCTTAGCAGTCCTACGTCCAGTCCCTGAGCAACAACTCAGGATTTCACTAACTAGGGAACAGTCCCCCTAAGGACGCTACAACACGCAGCTCAGCTGGTCTTCCTTCACACTTGAAGGGAACAACACCCTGGATGCCACCAGGTCTTCCTTTACAACCGAAGGGAGCAACACCCTGGATACCACCAGTCTTCCTTCACACCCGAAGGGAACAACACAGAGAAGAATAAATGACTTTCACGCCCCTAGATCCAGCTTTCGATAAGTGAGGATCTGAAGCAACTAGAGCTGAGAGCGAAGAGATTATGAACAATTCACACTCTCAGAACTTGTACAGGCTCTCTCAAGATTTTCACAAAACTAGTGGAGAGCAAGAGAGCAAAAAGCTAAACGGAGTGAAGGATCTTGGCTCTCGATTTTCTTCAGAAGATTTGAAAATAGTCTCTGGATCGATAATTCTTCTATTCTTCTGTCTTGTATATATATCTTCAATTGAATCTAGTCGTTGAAGAGACCGTTGTCTCTCTTTTGAGTAGTCGTTAGACTGAATGACATCTGGAGTCTTGGAAGCTTCTTGTCACAGTCTTTTGATCACTTGAGCACACAAAGAGATGAGATCTTCACAGATGTCCGTTGCTTCTATTTGTCTAACGTTGTACCATGAACTACATCAAAGGTCTGCACATATGTCAAACTCAAACAGCAGACAGATAGGCTGTCTCTGATATTAGTCAACGTCAGTAGCAATAGTCAAGAAAATAGTAATGCCAACTGGCTTAAGTCTAACGGACGTTATCAGAGTAAGCACGATAAAGGATGATATAGTCTGCATGCATGCAGAGATACGTTCAGATCTCATAAATGCAAAAGCGTCAGAGAGATGTCTACGTGGATTTTGACTGGTCATGCTTTAAGATGAATAAGATATCAAGATATGAAATTGAAGACTGTATGACTTATGAAATCGTTATGAGTCATAGCAAATCGTTCTATAACAGAGGATATAAGAAAATCGTTATGAATCATGGCAAGTCATTTGATTCTGAAGAAATCGATGTGAAACACTTAACAAATCGTTATGAAATGCAAGTCGTTATGACAATACAGAAATCGTTATGAAACTCTTAACAAATCGTTGCACAAAGCAAGTCGTTATGAACACTTATCGAGTCGTTATAGCTCTGAAGATTGTTGCGCAAAGCAAGTCGTTATGAATCCTAAAGAAATCGTTATGGCTAGCAAGTCGTTACGAGTTTCGAAGGAATCGTTACGAGAACTAAAGAAATCGTTATGGCTAGCAAGTCGTTACGAGTTTCAAAGGAATCGTTACGAGAACTAAAGAAATCGTTATGGCTAGCAAGTCGTTACGAGTTTCGAAGGAATCGTTACGAGAACTAAAGAAATCGTTATGGCTAGCAAGTCGTTACGAGTTTCAAAGGAATCGTTACGAGAACTAAGAAATCGTTACGGCTACCAAGTCGTTACGAATTTCAAAGAAATCGTTGTGATAACTTATGAAGTCGTTACAACAAGTAAGTCGTTGCGAGTTCTAAAAATCGTTATGATAACTTATGAAGTCGTTACAACAAGCAAGTCGTTGCGAGTTCTAAAGAAATCGTTATGATAACTTATGAAGTCGTTACAACAGCAAGTCGTTGCGAGTTCTAAAGAAATTGTTATGATAACTTATGAAGTCATTACAACAATCAAGTCGTTGTGAATTCTAAAGAAATCGTTATGATAACTTATGAAGTCGTTATGACATCGACTTGTTTGAAACAACATGACTTTTCAGTCTTATAGAAAATCGTTATGAACTTCAACAGAAATCGATATGGACTTAGAGAAATCTCATGTTGAAAAGATTAAAGCTTCAGAGTAGTAATGCGTACCTTTATTGGCTTTTTGACTTCGGTATTTTTCCTGTACTTAAGACTTATGAAATATTCAGCAGATATAATTGATAAATTCTTGTTTGGTTTTGTTAATCATCAAAATATGTATATATATATATATATAATTAATTAAAATTGCATGGGGACAGATTGATCATAACTTCCACAACAATAAACAATATCAACAAGGCTGCGTTCATCTTGGCGCCGTTGCCGAGGAGGCATTAGAGTTTGTTTAAATATGTTTTGATTTGATTTGATTTGCATTGGACTTCTTATTGACCTGTTATTGGGATTTTCATTTCAGATTTGCACAAAAGTGGGCTTGACATTTGAGCCCATTAGAGAGGAGAGCTTGCTGATTTCCTTTCACATTGCTTTTAATTCAGAATTTTAGATAGAAGGGTGTGAGTGAAACTTGTAGTGAGGTTTTCATGTATTCTCTGTGCATGTACAGAGATTTCTTTCTAGTTGGCATGTAATAATGGCCTTTTGGTGGTTTGAGTGGTTTGGAATTAGTTTAGTATATCACTTTATATTTTTTAGTTACGTTTCATTTCATTTAGTTCTAAAAAAATCTATTTTTTTATTCCAAATCGCTCTTTCATATAAGTAGTTTGTTTTGCAATTAAAAATTTCATCTTCTTAAGATTAGAAACACTTGTTTTAGGACATTCATCATTTTAATTGTCATTTCTTTTTCTACATTGAAGAGTGCGGGGGGAATGTATGACTTCTATATCTTGTTTCATGCATTAGGCTTAGCATTAGAAAACCCTTGTTTGAACTTGATTGTTGCATTTCATATTTGTAAAAGGGACTGCTAAGGGCATCACCATTAGAAAAAAAATAAAGATAAGGTGAGGATTTCATCACCCTTTCCTTTGCCCAAAAATCACAAATTTTTTTTCTTCACATTCTTGCATTTGCCTAAACTTTAATAAAAACCAGTAGACTTGGCCCTAGGGTCATAATTAGATTTATCCTTTCTTAATTCCAAAACTTCTCTTTAAGTCTGGTGTCTAGGATTAGAGGTTAAAAAGCTTATGATTAAGTGAGCTAGAGGTTATTTAATTGGGTCCTTGCGAAAGCAAGGGGGACCTCCCTCTACTCCACCTCTTACTTGGCCGGTACAAGAGGAGTTAGGATTGGACTTAAGGAAGCATAAATCCGATTTTGAGAAAAATAGCATAGGTCCAAGGAACACTTAGTGTTTTGTTAATTTGTTTTGAAAGCATTTGTTTGTTTGTGTTTGTTCATAAAAATTCAATTAAAATTAATAAAAATCTAAAGTTCAAAAATCATAAATAGAGGGCTTTTCAACTGTGTATGCTTGGTAGACGCTCCCTGAACATAGATTTGGCTCAACCTATAGACGAGATCGAAAGATTCTTTCATAGGAAAACTAGAATGGCCACCCAAGATCAGAACCAAGCTGCTAGGAATGTAGAAGAGGTCACACCCAGACAGATGAAGGGGTACTTTATTCCTTCTGATTATCAACCTGCTACTTGCATTAGGCCGGAAATTCCTGCAAATCACTTTGAAATCAAGCCAGGAACCATTCAGATGTTGCCATCCTTCTATGGAAATCCCAATGAAGACCCTTATAAGCATATAGATGAGTTCCTAGAGATTTGTTCCACTGTAAGAATCCAAAATTTCACTAAAAATGCCTTAAGACTAACCCTATTTCCATTCTCTTTAAAAGATAAGGCCAAGCATTGGTTAGGAACCATAGGGAGAACCATTAGAACATGGATAGAAATGTAGTAGGAGTTTTGAAGAAGTTTTACCCCATTGGCCGCACTAACACCATGAGAAGAGCAATAACTAGATTCTCCCAACACCGGGAGAGTTAATGCATGAATCGTAGGAGAGATTAAAAGAGTTGCTTAGAAAATGTCCCCACCATGGTCTGTCAAGGTGGCAAATAGTTCAGGCTTTTTATGAAGGTCTTACAGAATCAAATAGGCAAATGGTTGATGCCTCGTGTGGAGGAACATTCATGACTAAGAGCGAGGATGAGTCATATAATATGTTTGATACATTGAGTGATAATTCTATCAATCATGCCTTACTCCACTCTTATGAGAGAGCACTAGGACCTGTAAAGAAGGTAGGGTTGTAAGACCCTCGAATTTCCGTCGCATTAATTGTAATTATGTGTGTATATTTGTGCTTGTGTATGTATGTACATATTTACGTATGCATTAATTAGTATAATTACGTGTGCATGTGTTTATATTAAGTATAAATAATGTATGTATTGCATGATAATAGTATGGATACAATACTGTATGTATATTGCATGTATATATGCATGGTATGCATGGTTTTCTGCATAATTTAGAGTTCTGGCCGAAGGCCACCTTGGCGTCAAGCCCAGGCCGTTTAGATGGTGTCAGCGTCCAAGCATGGACGCCAATACTCATCCCGGCGTCCAGCGATATGGACGCCAATTTCTCCTGACCTGCATGCGTAGTAGAGCTGCAAGCTTCTGAAACAAGGTATGGCCACCATTGGGGGATGTCCCCCAACGGCTCTGAGGGTGTCCCATCACCCTAGTGAGTGGGAGAGAGACCCCCTTATTTTCTAAACCTGAATGGTCTCTCCCACTCTTCCCTTCACCCTTGCAAGAGGAGAAAGAGAGGAAAAACCCTAGAGAGAAAAACTGTGAGAAAAACCCCTCTTAGCACCCTCAAATCCGACCCCTTGGAGCTTGATCTGAAGATCTACTGAGACAAGAAGGAAGCTGGAGCAAAGGAGAAGGCTTCCCCATCGTCCCCTTGCTGTGGAGCTCATCCAAGAACCCGGAGGAAGGTGACCTTGGAGGCATTTCTGCAACTTTCTTGGGACTGCCCAAGGAGGTCTTCACCGAGCCCTAGATCCCTTGGAGAAATTTTTGAAAGGCAAGTGACCTACCCATGATGTCCCCTTATGAGTCTAGGTCGGTTTTGTGATTTTTATGGATTTTTCCTCGAGTCCTAGACCCTCCCATTCACCCAAGTTTCAGAGCTCGGGTCTGTGTTTTCTGCATAGACCTGATTGACGGCAAGGTCCCTGGACGTCCAGATTATGATTGGCGTCCATCGACCATGCCGCTGACCCTGAGTCAGCGGCCAGAGACCGCCGCCAAGTTCCTCAGGACAGAACAGTGAGCCGTTCTACCCTTCTTCTACTTTAATTTCGATATGATTTCCGTGATGAGGATATATGGTAAACCTTATACTCTATGTATATTGCTAATTGTGGTGTGTGAAGGATGTGGGGTGTGATGGTGTGGTGGGAATGGTATCCCTTAAACTTGTGAGCATGAATAGTTGATTCTTGCAAATTTAGGTTTCATGATTAGAATTTGTATGAATGCCTTGGTTTTGGTCTGATCATGGAAGGTTAGTGTGTCAATATGTGTGGTTGCAATTTTGGTGAATTATCCATGCTTGTGTAATTTGCTAACAAAATCCGGTTCGGTAAAAAATAAAGCATGCAAGAATGGTTTGTGGTAATTGATCTATAGATGTATGATTTAGGGTAATTTTGTATCTCAAATCATGCATATATTAGTAGCCTCTGTATAAAAACAGTGAGTGGCAAATAGTAAGATGTGTCAAACCCCATGTTAGCTTAAGTTGTGAATAGTATGCTATTTAGGTGTTTTATTTTCTGTAAATATATCTAGCTCAGAAAAATATGAAAATTGAGTGTGTGTATGATCATGAACCCGAAAACATCATGTGGTTAAAATTTTAGGTCATTTGGATCAGTAAATAAAAGTTATGTATTTTTCATGTGAAATGATAATTCGTGCATATGATCGTAATGTGATTAGATTTCGTTTAAACCCAACATGATTAGTGTGTTTACTGTGTTGTTAAACTCTTGAAATTCTGTAGTACCATGTTAGGAAAAACAGGGTATTCATGTGAGTGAGGAGAGAGTGAATGAGATGAAGTTTTATGTGTAAAACCAAGTGTAAAATGGTAAATGTGTAATTGTGCCAATGTGACACTGCTTCCGTAGAGGGCAGTGGAGCTGTATCAGGGAAAAGTCCCCCTGAGAAAGTTCATTGTTATGTGACCCTAAGGCATTATGGGGAAATCCTGGAGGTGGGACAGTACCACTGGTTAGGGTGGAGACTTGTTCTCCCGGTCGCGCAGTCCAAGAGTCGCCATTGGAATGCCTAGATGGCGTCTATGTGTAATGTGATGTGTATATGTCCTTCTTTGGTGGTTTGGACTATGTGTCACGGCACCTAAAAATGTGTAATGTGAATGTGTAATGTGTATGTGTCCATGTGTAAGTGACAATGTGAATGTGTATGTGTAAAGTGAACCATGTGAAAGAGAAAACTTGTGTAAATAAAATGTGTGAAACTAAAGATGTGGAAATAGGTTATTGAAACCCATGTGAGACCAAATCTGAAATCATGTGAATTAAGTAAATTCATGTTATTATCATCATGTTAATGTGCAAAGATGCTTAGAATCCATGTTAGGGATAATTAGTGAACACGGGCACAAGATAGCATGAATGGTTGATGGTGATATGTTTTTGCATATTGTAGCTCTCATGCATAGGTTTTCAGCCATGAACCCATATGAAATCAGCAACCTAAAGCGTGTGAAAAGGTTCATATATATGTTTAAAAATATGTAAAATCTATGCTAGTTGTGTTCCCTTTTATGTATGTAAAATGTTCATGTGATAGTTCTCATGTTTTAGCTCTTTAAAGTAAAGTTCATGAGTAAATTGAATAGAGACCATGTGATAGGTGAATTTTATTTTAGAAATCTGAAAGCATGATTTATGTATAAAATTGTAGAACGTTCATGATAGGTTGAAACTTTGAATTGACTAGTATGCCATGTGTTGCAAATTGTAAATGTGTATGTAGAAACCACTAGGACTTATAAGTGTATATCATGAGTAGTGTTGCTTGCTGAGTCTTTGGACTCACTCCTTGCTTCGGCGTACAGTGTAGTCGGTGACGTGGCACCTTGGAGGAGGCAGCAGAGACGGACTCCGAGCGTGGAGACTAGCTAGTGTTGGAGTTCTTTGAGATTTGAGTATTTCATAGTATGTAACTTTGAAACATTGTACTAGAAGTATCATGAAAAGGATGTATAAGTGTGGACATTTGTATTTAATTTCAGCAATTTAAATCATGTGGATTTTTAGTTCTTTTATTTTAATTGCGAACTGCATGTATGTTTAATGTGGATGATGAATGAATGAAGACATTGGTCTTTTACTTCCGCTACTCTGTTGTTATATTCGCGTGTATCTCAGCTGTTTGTATCGTTTGGGTAATGTCCCACTGTGAGGTCTCTCGCTATATCGACATGGGTCGGTATGACCGTACCGGTGTAACGAGGCCGTCACAAGGGTTGTATGAATTAAGAAAGAGAGAATTGAAACCCACTTCTGTTGTCCTTCAACTAGTCGATCGTTCTGTCACCACTCCTAAAGGCTTAGTTGAAGATGTTATTGTGAAAATCAATGATTGTTACTTCCCTGCCGATTTCATCATTCTGGATATGAACACTCCTCAAGATTTAACTCAGTCCACCATCATCCTTGGTAGACCTTTTTTGGCCACAGTTAGAGCTAACATTGAATGTGCTACCGGGATGATGGATATATCATTTGTGGATAGGCGGGTTAGTATCAATATTTTTAGGGCATCTAGGCATCATGATGAAGGAGAGAGTTGTCTAGTGTAGACTCCTTGGAAGCATCTAGGCATCATGATGAGGAAGAGTTGTCTAGTGGTAGACTCCTTGGAAGCATCTAGGCATCATGATGAAGGAGAGAGTTATCTTGTGTGGAAGAAACAGTAGACCAACCCTGTGCTCTAGGGTTTGAGGGAGAGGAAGGATAATTTAATTCCTATATTTCGGAATAATGATCCATCATTTCCATTAGAGTGTCCTCCTAAGGTTGAGCTAAAACCACTCCCTGCTAGTTTAAAGTACATCTTTTTAGGAGAGAATGAAACTTGGCCCGTCATAATTGCCAGTGATCTTGAGGGAGGGCAGAAGAAGAAATTGATTGAAGTCTTGAAGTCGTAGGAAAGCTATAGGTTGGACAATAGATGATTTGAGAGGGATAAGTTCTTCAGTGTGCACACATCACATATACTTAGAAGAAATGCTAAAAGTTCAATAGAAATGCAAGAAGGCTTAATCCCAACATGAAAGAAGTTGTTAGAAAGAGATTGTCAATGGCTTGATGCTGGATTCATTTATCCCATCTTTGATAGCCAGTGGGTTAGTCCAACTCAAGTTGTGCCTAAAAAGTTAGGACTAACTGTAATTCAAACTAAAAAGGGTGAGCTCATTCCCACTCGGCTGG